>JNBR01001450.1:0-79212 GCA_002081595.1 Achlya hypogyna | reverse complement strand
CTTGATGTCGTGGCTGTACACCATATTGCAAAATCCTCGAGCTGGCGCTCAATTGAACACAGTCACACGCCATCGCATATCTGCTCAGACCAATGTGCTCCATTCAACTTGTTCGTGCTCGATGTAGAATCTCGATCTGCGTAATCACCTCGCTTTGGCAAGTCAAAACGCGCCAAAACGAGGAGGTTATGTAAAGCGAGATGCTACATCGAGGACACAGCTCGATTTAGCTTCGTGCACCATCAATCACATCGAGCAGGACATCGCGATGGACATGTCACATCGACTTGTTTCTCGAGGAGTTCCATGCTCGAATAGCCATTTCCGATGAAAACCACAATAGTTTTCCTTCATGTCAAGTCAAGAAGCCAGTCGGCAGCAACCTCAAGGCAACGGCAGCACATTGACCGAGCTGCAATCACGCAAGAGAACACAGCCACATCAGTTTACTGCAAGTACAACACGCTGAACCGAGGTTCTCTTGCCATCGCGCATAGTGCAATTGATCCCACATTGCTTTCGCTTAATGAGCAAAAAATTCAGGTTCAACCACACAGCAACAAGCGTTTTGTTGGGAGAAATCGACTTGTATCAGCAACACGTTGTGGCCCAACTAAACTGAGGGAACACTAGGTCCTTTCTTGCACAGTAGAGAGATACAACCTTGAACCCTTCGTACTTCTGCTGCAGAGCACCAAACCACCCACCAGGAGAGTACTAGAATAACGATAGTGTTCATTCCTATCCTCACAGGCTAAACAACCAAGTCATGATTGCCTTATTCTCGCCGACATCTCCCGAGCTCCAACTCGCGGAGAGATGCCATCAGGGTTAACATCCTTCGGGATAACGTTCCTATTCATAGCACAGCTGATACGTTGTCCGCTGAAGCAGCCAGACTGTCGTCGGCCGTGCCAGCGGTCCCACGGCACCCATGTCCCTCGGAGATTCCCGCGCCGAAAAACGCGCGTGGTGGCCGCCTCGACAGAAACAAGCGACGCCCTCGACTTGAAACATATCACACTGGCCAATCACACGCCTCGGCAGTCCCGAGGCGCGCGTTGATTGGCGGAACTGGCGAGGCGGCGCAGCCCACGTCTATGACCCCAAGGATGGCGAAGCCGCCCATACTCGAACCCGCACCATGCACGGAGCCAAGGAGAGTCGTCGCCAGGCCACGCCCGTGCGGCTGTACGTGGCGGTCATCAGCCTGCTCCTCCTCGGGTCGCTCGTTACGTTCGCGCCGCACGTCGACCTGGGCGGCTTCTCACAGTCTGTGGTCACCGAATTTCGATCGACCGAGCTGGGGCTATTACTGCAGGAGCTGCCCATGTTGCAGCAACCTCTTGCCTACAAGAGCCACGACGGTGTCCTTGAAGTTTCACTCACGGTCGAGGCCACGCGCTTCAATGATGGACCGCTTGCGTTCAACACTCGCACGTACAATGGCATGTTTCCCGGCCCGACGCTTTGCGCCAAGCCAGGCGACACCCTGCGCATCACGCTCATTAACCAGCTTTTGCCAGATCTACCATCCGAGCACTTGCATATGAACACGTTGCGCGACCCCAACACAACCAATCTGCATTTTCATGGTATGCACGTCTCACCATCGGGCATCGCGGACAACGTCCTGCGAACCGTGAGGTCGGGCGAGTCGATGGAGCTTGTGGTAAAGATCCCCGAGCATCACCCGCGGGGTCTTTTCCACTACCATCCGCATCACCATGGCTCCACGTTTCTGCAAATGGGTGGCGGCATGGTTGGCGCCATCTCGGTCCAGGAGTCCGTGGACCAAGTCGACGCGGTCCTGATCTTGCAAGCCTTCTCATTCAGTGGTGGTATGCTTGCGAACCTCATCAACGCGACGGCCCTGTCGCGTAGCACAATGCCGCTCGATGCGCGGCTTACGGGCCGCAGTCACAAGCGCATGGCGAACGTCTTCCCGGACTACCAGCCGCGGTTCGAAGGCTCGCCCGAGAACTACCCATCCTTTTACGTTGTAAACGGCCAGTACCATCCACGCATCTCGCTCGCGGACGGCGAGCGTAAACTCTTCCAAGTGGCGAACGCAGGCCCGACTCAAATCCTGGAGCTGTCCGTGCCTGGCTGTGACATTGCCGTTCACGCGAAGGACGCGTTTCCGCCCGCGATTTCGACGCCCGAGTACGTCATTCTCACGCCTGGCGCGCGCGTCGCGCTCAGCGTCCAATGTAATCTACAAGGTACCATTCCCACCGGTGTCAGCGCTCATACAGGGGATAGGAAAGGCTTCTGGTGTCTTTCCCTTCGTATCCACGCCGCACGCAGACAGCCAGACGTACATGGGACGTCTCACGGACGTCTACCACGGCGTGCTGGGGCTGTTTGAGGTGTACGCGGCCTCGGGCATTACGCAGTTCCAGCCGGCGCATCCGAACAAAGGCAAAAACCTGATGCCGATCCAGGACGAGGACGAGCACATTGAACGCTTCCACATCACGTTCTCGTCAGGGCCGCCCCAGGAGCGTGACGGCATCATGTACAAGTCGTACTTTATGAACGACCAGCTCTTCTCGGTCGACTACCGGTACCAAATGAAGCTCGGGGTGCTGCACGAGTGGACGCTCGAAAACGTCTTATCGCCAGACGAAAAAAACCACCCGTTCCACCTGCACTCGAACCCGTTCCAGATCGTCGCCATGAGCCACGGCCACGGCCTCGACTACTCTGTTGGTGACTGGCGTGACACCATCACGCTGCCTTACGGAGGCAACACCACGATCCGCTTCCGTCCCACTGACTTTACCGGCCTCGTCGCCGCGCACTGCCACATCCTCGGCCACGCCGACGTTGGCATGGCCATGCTCGTTGAGATTCAGCCCTAGCCTATCTAATCACCCATATCTATTACACCATTCCCTCTCACAGCCACCCCACAGCACATCCCCCAGGCGCAACGACAGGCGCTGCTGGCGCGATCACCCTTTGGCCGCACGCCACAACGGCGGAGGGCGTAGACACGGCGGCCGCCGCTTGCCGCGCCGCTTCCATGTGCCCACCACTGCCCCGTCTGGTGAAGTTGGGCGGACCAATCGGCGTCGAGCTTTCGAGGATCGCGAAAGGCCATTGGCCGAGCTGTGGACGTCGCACGCCTTCCGAGAGTTGGACGCGATCTTCATTTGGTCATTGGCATGTACGGCGCCACCGAGAGCCTGCAGCGGCGGGAAGATCCGTTCCGCCTATTTGTCGCCGTACTGGCGATCGTCACCGTCGCCTCGCTCTTCGTGCTCTCGCCGCACTTGGACTGGAACGGCGGTGGATCGGCCGTGCAGAACCTCACGATGGCGCAGCTAGATGCGATCGTGGCCAGCCGTCCGGACTTGGCCCTGCCCCTGACGTACAAGAGCCACGACGGCGTGCTCGAGGTGACACTCACAGTGCAGCCAGCGCGGTTCGCGAGCGGGCCCGTCGCGTTCAACACACGCAGCTACAATGGCATGTTTCCCGGTCCGACGCTCTGTGCCAAGCCCGGCGATACGTTGCGCATCACGCTCATCAACCAGCTTTTACCCGACGACCCGACGGCGCATTTGCAGCAAATGAACACCTTGCGTGAGCCCAACACAACCAACTTGCACTTCCACGGCATGCACGTGTCCCCGTCGGGCGTCGCTGATAACGTTCTGCGCACCTTGGCTTCGGGAGAGTCGATGGAGGTCATTGTCGAAATCCCCACTGATCACCCACTCGGGGTATACCACTACCACCCGCACCACCACGGCTCTGTCTTCATGCAGATGGGCGGTGGCATGGTCGGCGCCATCTCCATCCAGGAGGACACGGACGTCGTCGACACCGTACTCGTGCTGCAGGCATTCAGCTTCAAGGGCGGCATGATGGGCAACCTCGTCGGCGCTGCCAACGTCTCCAAGAGCGACCTGCCCATGGACCTGCAGCTCACGAACGAGACGAGCCACCTCCGTCTCGCCGACGTCTTTCCGGCCTACCAGCCGCGGGTGCACGCTTCCGCCGCAACGTACCCGTCGTACTACACGATCAACGGCCAATTCCACCCGCGCATACGCCTCGGCGATGGTGAGCGTAAGCTTTTCCGCATCATCAACGCCGGGCCGACTCAGATTATCGAGCTGCATGTTCCGGGCTGCGACGTTGAGGTCATCGCCAAGGACGTCTTCCCGCCAGCCGAGACCAAGCCCGCCTTCGTGCTGATCTCCCCAGGCGCCCGTGCCTCCATCGTCGTTCAATGCCACCTCAACGGTACCGCGCGCTTTCCCGCGGCTGCTCACGCGTCTTAGGCAAAGCGTCGGGCGTGTTCCCGCTCGTGTCCACGCCGCACGATGAGAGCGCCGCGTACATGGGCCGCCTCACCGACGTCTACCACGGCGTGCTTGGGCTGTTCGAAGTGCGCGCGGACGCGGCGGTGACGGCCCTCGCTCTGGGCCGCGCGAACGTGCTGCCGGACCTGCGCGGCGTCACGGAGGCCGACGAGCCCATCGAGCGGTTTCACATGGCGTTTTCGTCTGGTCCGCCGCAGGTGCGCGATGGCGTCACGTACAAGTCGTACTACATGAATGGCGAGCTCTTCTCGCCATCGCACCGCTTCAAAATGCGCCTCAACCAGCTGTACGAGTGGACGCTTGAGAACGCCGTGTCCTCGGAGCAAAAGAACCACCCTTTTCACATGCACACCAATCCGTTCCAGATCGTCGCCTTGAGCCACGGCCACGGCGTCGACCACTCGGTCGGCGACTGGCGCGACACCATCACGCTACCCTTCGGCGGCACCGCCACGATTCGTTTCCGCCCGACAGACTTCACTGGGCTTCTCGCCGCGCATTGCCACATCCTTGGGCACTCGGACGCGGGCATGATCATGCTGCTTGAAATCCAACCGTAATGCATGCGACGTATATAGATGATCTCGTGTTGCGTGGCACCTTACGGGTGGCCGAGCGAGTAGAGTAGGTTCTCGACGTCCTCGACGTTGTTCAGGTATAGATGGGCGTTGCTTGGCTTCTTGCCGACAGTGCACGTGAACACGTGTTGAAGCGCGCCTGTGATGTGCAGCCGGCCGTCGTCGGTGGACGGCACCCGCGACCGGCCGTGCACACTCTCTTCGGAACGCTCGGCGTAGTACTCGTATATGCACTTGAACATGCTCTCATCCGTCGTGTCGTCGCCGATGCAGAAGATGAAGTCGGGGTGCCCTCGGTGAAGCTCCGCGTCGCTCGACAGAATGTGCCGTGCCACCACGCCCTTGTTCAGCCCTTCCGGCACGATCTCCAGCAGCCCCTTCTTGCGCACGATAGTGATCGGCAAGTCTTTGATCACCTCTTCGAGGTCCGTCTACTTTGCATGAGCGTCACCGCGGACCTCGCCCGCACCTGCAGCGAGTTGGCTTGGATTAGGCCCCACTCAGGGTCCGTCGAGCGGAAGTTCCATGCGATGCCTTGGTCCATGTACCGGATGACACTACCGTTGGTGCGCGAGAGGTACGTCTTGAGGATCGGGTCGACGATCTCGCGGATGGGCTGCCAGTCGAACTCGACGCGGTGGTGGAACCATGACCGGTCGTCCGAGGCCTCCTTGGGCTGGTAGTGATGCGTGTCTACGCCCATCTTAGCGCCACCATCGTTATTGAACGCACCTTCTTTTGCCGTGCCAAAGCGAATTGAACGCGCCCACGAGAAGAGCGCGCCGTTGTCCGGGGCCAGCCCCAACCCGTCGATGTGCCCGAGGACGTTTGTCAAGTTGACTTGGCTCACGCCCGAAATGATGAAAACTGTGTTGTCGGGGTCAGCGCACAGCTTCTGCAGCGACGCCATCATGCGCGCCGTGGGAATCTTGCCCGTCACGGCCGTGAAGTCCTTCTTCATGTACATCGAGATGTTCTCGCGCGAGATGATGGTTCCGCCGTAGTCGAGCAAAAAGACGCGACGCCGCGACGTCTTATACGCCTGCTGCACCTTGGCCACGTCGAGCTTCTGGAAGTCGAGACTCGCGTCGTCGTCGTCCTCGCTGCACTCTTGCAGAATCGCCAGCACCTGCCGTGTCCAGTTGGACGACGGTTGACTCGTGATGTACGGCAGGTCCCGTGCCCGCCGGCCCATGCGCTCCTCGTCACTCATGTTGATGGCGCGGTCGAGCGAGTTGACCACTTCCGTGATGTTCCACGGGTTCACACGCAGCCCGCCATTCAGCACGCAGCAGCAGCCCGAGAACTCGCTCAAAATCACGACGCCTGCTTTGCTGCCTGGCGCCGCGCCTTTGGCGAACACATACTCCAGCGGGTACAAGTTGAGCCCCCCGCGGATGGATGTGACCATCAGGATGTCGCAGGCGAGCCACAGCGCCACGCGGTCGTGCAGCCCCAGCGGCTTCTCCGACTCGGCGTAGTCGATCACGTCGCCGTGCGAGGTCTTGATGCGCTGGACAAGCTCGCGGATTTCTTGGCTGCTGTACTGCTCGTCGCCAAGCCGCGCTGTTGAGAAGTGGCAGCGCTGCACGAGCACGAGCTTGTCTTTGAGGTTCGAGCACATGCTAAAGAACTGCTCGAATGCTAGCAGCTTGAGCGGGATGCCGCTCAGCCGCTGGCACGGGTCGATGCCTGCGATGAGTTGCTTCCCTTTGTGCTTCTCACGCAGCGCAGCCGCTGCTGCCTGTACGGCAGGGTCCAGTAGTGCCTGGCGGATGATCTCCTTCTCGATGCCCACATGGCTGATCGTGATCACTACGTTACGACCCTTGTAGTCGACGCCGAGGTTGACGCCGCAGCGCGACTGGTACGTGAGACCGAGGAAGCGCTTGCATGCATTGAGGAAGTGGCGCGCGTGATCAAACGTATGGAAGCCGACGACATCGACCTCCAGCACGCCCTCGAGCAACGCCGTGCCGTTCGAGAGCTCGCGGAAGATCTCTGACGTCGGGAACGGCACGTGGAGGAAAAAGACGATTTGTGGCCGCGGCTTGGCTGCTGCCTTGCAGAAGTCCACGACGAGTTTGGGTAGCAGCAGCAGGTGGTAGTCGTGCACCCAGAGGATGTCTTTGGGCTTGACGAGCGTTGCAACCGCCGTCGCCATGAGACGGTTGACCTCTTGGTACGCGGCCCACCACCGGCCGTTGTTCTTTTCCTCCTTGCCACTCGTGAACTCGCCATCGTCCCACACCGAAGAGTAGATGTCGAGGATGTCAACGTTGTGGAACATGGGCCAGAGCTTCGACTTGCAGTAGCCTTGGTAGTGGTCTACTGCGAGCTCGGGCGTGATGAACACTGCATGCGCGTCCATGGCTCGTAGCAGCTCTGTGATTTCGGCCACGTCGGCCGGCGTCATGGGGGAGCCGTTGTACTCCATGGCAACGCAGCCGACCCACTTGACGTCCATGCTCTGGGCGATTGTGCCTTCCGAGCGCGCGATGAGACTGTCCTTGTCCCACTCAGCGGTCCACTGGTTACCGACCTTGGTCAGGTGAATAGGCAAATGGTAGCAGATGAGGTAGAGTGTTGCATCCAAATCGGGCTTGTAGTTAGAGGAAGCGTGCCGCTTGAAGCGCGGCTGCATCTTTTCTTTTGTGCCCCCTTGCCGAAAGCGCAAAATGGACGAGGAGCGCTGCATCGCAGACGCGACGATACCCTTCACGTCGGTTTTCCCCGTGATCTGTGCTTGCTTCGCACTGTGCGTCAGGACCTTCCGCATGTACACGATGCTGCGGTTGTGGATTTCTGAAGTCTTTTGGAGCACGCTGTTGGGGTCATATGTATCGTAGTCTTCAGCAATCGTCATCTCTCGGCCCTCTGGTACGATGACGCGGTCCTGATCGATGTTTTCCCACTTGGAGAACGTGCCGCCGAGGAAGAGCGCGTACATGTACCTGTGGGCAATACCACGCGGGAGAATGAGTGGCTTGGAGGTGCGCCAGATCGGGTACTCTTCCGGGGTCGTCACAAGTTCAATGCTTTCACTCGGGTTGTACTGCCCCATCGTGTACGATGCGCCACTGCAATGCAGTTCTTCGCCAATGCGCGTTTCAGCACGGACACGCAAGTGCACGCGTGTGTACGTGCCTGCGTTGATGTCGCCGTCGTCGAGCATGGTCTCGTCGTCTTGCGGCAGGTCAAGGCGGGGAATTGCTTTCTTTCCCGATGAGCCAATGGAACTGGACGAGCCCACGTGCGATAGGTTTCCACGTTCGTTCACCATGAAGTTTGCTATCTCCGTCTCCATGTCTCCTTCCACGTCCCCTTGCATCGGCGCGGACATCGGCGGCAATCGTCCGTTGGGGGTCCCGAATTCTTTCTCCTTAAAATGCACGGAGAAGATAAATTCCCCATTTACGATATCAATTTTCAGAGGAAGAACGGATCCGATTTGGACCTCACCCGCAGTTTAAATATTCCTGTCGGAGATTCGATACAAACCCAAATCAAATTTCCACTGACATTTATATAATTGTCACGAAGAAACCCACGGTCCGAATTTGAGCCGAAAATCCCTGAAATAATTTTGGTTCGCTTGTCATAAACTTATTTTATTTTTTGTATTCAACGGCACAAATAAAACGCAACCCGATGCTCGGGATTCACGCCATTGAGGTTGCCAATGGAGCGCCAGGCAACTTCACTGCACAGGGCCCCAGTCCAGTAGCAATTCACAGACGACGCTGTGTGCTGCCAGAGGCCCATTCTCGCGCCATTGATATCACAGCACGGCTCTGGCCAGAGTTGCCGGCTTCCGTGAATTGAATCCGAAGTAACTTCAAGGTTGCTCATCGAAGCAATCTCTAACTGCATCCAAACGAGAGGAAACATCGGTGAGCTTCTCGCGCAACAACCTTTTCTCTGAGGGTGTTGGCAGCGATGCGCCGCGAGATGTCTTGCGCATCCAAGGCCGCATCAATCATCGTCAAGATTGCGGCCAGGCGTGTTTCCATGTAAAGGTCACGTTGCGTGTTTCTAGTTTGGCTCTCATTGGTGCAACGCAGCCGAGATACTTCAACGCGCTGCAGCGATCAGGAAAAGTCCTCGAAAATGACGAAAACGGGAAATCAAAGCCCGAAAATAGAGGAAAAAACCGAAAATGGAGGGAAAAAGACCAAAAATGGAGGGAAAAAAGACCGAAAATGGAGGAAAAGAAGCTGGAATTTCGACGATTGATTGAGGCGTGCGTGATCTTTGTGTTTGCAGCGCATAGAGCATGCGAGTTCGCAAAGAGATGCGACCGTTCGTCGGGCGTCATAGCAGGTAGCTCATTTCTCATCTTCTTCGCCAGCCACCATGACATCGTCGTACTCGCGCCGGCTGCTCGTCACCTGTGCCTCGACCATGTTCGCGTCGGCGACCTTTCCCGTAGCCATGCCGCATTCCCCGCTTGCGCTACGGGCTATCGGTGCATCCGACACCAAGGAGCTCGACGCCTCAGATGACTTTGTCGTGCAAGCCCGCGAAATTGCTCGCCAACTCGGTGTGCGCCATCCTGAGAACCTCCGTGTACTGATGGACCTCGCGGATGGCGAGGGCGGTGGCGCCCTTGGTGCTGATGTGTTCGGTCGGTCCGCAATTTGGATCTCCGAGTCCATCTACCGTGGGTTCCACCAAACGCCTTCGCCCACCAGTACGGTGCAGGATATCGAGGCGGATCCCGCGCGGGAGGAGGTCGAATTTATCCTCGCTCACGAGTGCGCTCACATTGCCAACAACCATTCACTGAAGATGACATCCTTCATTCCGCTTTCGATGTTTGGCAGCTACGCAATCGCGACCAAGGTGCCTCACAAGCTCATTGGCGCCGTGCTGGGTTTCGGCCTCATCGCGGCGGGGGGCTGGTACCTCTCGTGGCACATGGAGCACGAGGCGGACCACCTCGCGGCCTCCCTCGGGCAACGCTTCCGCGACGGCGGTCTCTCCACCTTCGAGCGATCGCGCGTCCGCAACTGCTTCCTCAAGTCGTACTTCGACACACGGATGATCACGGAAGAAGGCAACTACCTCGGCGACACGTCGCACCCGTGGCTCACAACGCGCATCCACCACCTTGAGCACATGGAGTGCGACGAGCACGACCACGCCTGCATCTTCTGTTCATGGTTCACAGAGACGGTCAAGCAAGGCCTCAACCTCGTTCGCAGCAAAGTGCTCTGACCGTCCTATTTAGTTGCGCACATAATTTAATCCTTTAAGTGGTCATTCCCAGCGACCTCACGGTGCACAGAGTGTGCAAAGAGACGACTCGAAGCTCGATGGCTGCACACGGCGCCGTTACGATGAGCGTCGGAGGCGGCGGATGCCCCTCGGACACATTTTGAGTCGGTGATATCCATGGCCGCTCCATCGAGCGGAAGGTGAAAGCGGCGCCTCCGTCAAGCGTGGGAAGCGCGGAGGTCTGGTCACCAGTGAAGGAGAGTGTCCTCGTTGACGTGAGTACCGCGGCACCGTCGGTGGGTAGCAGCCTTGTAGCCGAACGAAATGGCCACTCCATCTGTGAAAGCGGTACAAACGACTCCTGTCGACGTGAAAACTATGCTTGGAGCTCAAGCAGGAGCAGTTTGGCTTATCTCTTATCGTCAGCTTCGTCGTCGAAGAAGGACAAACTACCCGACATGTTGTTGCCGAGTTCGCGGAAGTGACGGCTCACGTTCTTCATGACATGAATAGCTTCCTGTGCCATGGAGCATTAGTTGTGCCACGTGTATGTGATGGCCCACCTCAATGTTTTCGGCGGAAAACGAAAGCGACTCATTTACGTTGTCCATGCGAATGTTGGCATCCTGGAACGCAGTTTGGCTGACGTCCCAGATTCCACTTTGTGCTTTTTCCGTCGCTGCATCTATATAGCCTTCTATAAGAAACATGGCGGAAAAAGGCAACGAACGCAGTAGGAAGAGCTGCTGCTCGAGGGCGAGGCGCTGCGTCGGCACAGGCTTCTTGGCCAGCGCCGGTATCACGATGGAAGACTTGAGCGCTTTGGCCTTCGCTTCCGTGGCTGTCTTGTTAAGCTTGTTGGCATACTCACGGATCATCGTTGACATTTGCGGGATCTGGGGCATGGGCGGCATGCCCCCGATCGCCGCTGGCAGCATCGGGTCCATGGCAGATTCCCAACTGCACCATTGTCCCAAAAGTACGGATAGGAACCAGTATGCGGATAGTTTATCCCATTATCCCCAAAGATCAAAGATTTCAAATGCACCAACCTGGCGTCGATGCATGCACGTGTCGAGCTTGGCTTTCCCCGTGCCATTGAAAGGACAGTGCAAGGAAACAAGGCGCGCATCCATCCCGGCAACCCACAGCCAGCAACTTGGCGTCTCAAACAAGCAATATTAATCGTATGAATTGAGGAATAATTTACGAATGACGCTCGCGAAACTGAACAAAGTCCTCGTTGCGCGTGATCGGGTTGGACTTCAAGTGCGCCATGTCGATGCGGTGGGCACGGAAGTTCGCGCCTTCTTCGCCGTCCCGGTGGAAGATGGCGGCGCGCTTGTCCTTGGCAAACGTCACGTCGGGCGATCCCGAGAGGTACCGGACGCCCTGGAAGGTGGCCATGCTTGTGGCGAACGTGATGATGCCGATGATCGGGTACGTGGCGGGGTCCGAGAACCAGGTCTTGGCGATGGACTGGGTGGCGCGCGCAGCGGCAGACATGCTGAAGGGAAGTAGTAGTGATGGACAAGGCGGGAATCGCGCAATGAGCTGGCGAGAGCGCCAAAGATCGTTTCCAAAGACACGCACGGCGAAAGTGACACGCATTGCATGGGCGTCCGGATGCGACAGGCCTTTTTGGTGTCGCATCCGGATGACGCACCGCTGCATGGCGCTGCAGCGGACGCTCGCGCATGTCCTCGTCAAGATCCCGTCAAGTTGAAGTGGCTCATTGCGCGATTCCCGCCTTGTCCATCACTACTACCTCCCTTCAGCATGTCTGCCGCTGCGCGCGCCACCCAGTCCATCGCCAAGACCTGGTTCTCGGACCCCGCCACGTACCCGATCATCGGCATCATCACGTTCGCCACAAGCATGGCCACCTTCCAGGGCGTCCGGTACCTCTCGGGATCGCCCGACGTGACGTTTGCCAAGGACAAGCGCGCCGCCATCTTCCACCGGGACGGCGAAGAAGGCGCGAACTTCCGTGCCCACCGCATCGACATGGCGCACTTGAAGTCCAACCCGATCACCCGCAACGAGGACTTTGTTCAGTTCCGCGAACGCCATGCTTAAGCTTTTATTCTTATCTAATTCAATGTTGATCTAACTAATCGCATCTCCCACCACAATGTGCGTCTCAGACACCGGCGTGGAACCTGAGGCTACGGAGACGATGGGGAACGAACGAGCAGCACCAGTCCTGCTCGAGGCGAGCTCAAGTCGGCGCAGGTGCGAGAGCCGTCGATGCTTCGGGGGAGAATCAGACGTTAGCGAGCGTTCGTCTGGCGTTTTGCGTGTCATATTCCGGCGGTGAAACAGCGCGTCAGTTTTGACCTTGATGGCCGAGTCGCTCGTTGCGCTCCACGATCGGCTGCGCGCAAGCGCCTCGTCCTTCGAGCTACTCGAGGCCGCGTACCTCAAGCTCGCTCACGAGAACCGGGTACTCAAGGAGGCACTGGTGGCCGCAGAGTTCCGCCAGGCTCCACCACAGCCGGAGCCGCCGACAAAGGCAGTCAGTGACGATCTCTCCGCAGCCTTCCTCGTCGAAATCCAAATCCTTACGGACCAGGTCGAGGCGTCCGAGGCAACGATCCGCGCGCAAGAAGCCACGATCGCGCGGCTAGAAGAATCCGTGCACGGCCACGAGATGGAACTGCTTGACATGGCCATGCAGCTCGAGATGAAGTCGCTCCGGTCGGACGCGATGTTCTGCGCCGAGACGCCACTGTCGCCGTTCGTGGCTGCGGTGCAGGCCTCGGCGCATGTCTGCCCTCCGCCGCGGCACCGCCGAGCGCGGTCCGTCGACGCCGACGCGACGCCCGCGCTCGTGCTGCAGGCGGCGTACCGCGACCACGCGGCCACCCTCGTGGGGCTTGAGCGATGGCAGCAGGTTGCACGGGAGCAAGCGGCCGAGTTGGCGGGCGTACGAGAAGAGCTCGGGTGCCGCGAGCAAGTCGCGGTGTCGCTGCGCCACGTCATTGAGCGACAGGCGCACGAACATACGATGACGATGGCTGCACACCGCGACGCGATCCACTCGCTCAAGGAGAAGCTCGAATCGCAGCGCTTGCACCTCGAGTCGCTCGCGACGGTCGAAGCCGCGCTTAGCGCCGCAACCGCGCGGCTCCAGCTGCTGGAAGCAGCGGTGTCGCCCGACGTCGCCGAGGAACTGCGCGAGAAAGAGCTGGCACTGCAAGCTATCCAGACGAGCTTGCGCCAGCACACGCTCGCGCTCAATACGCGCTGCTTCCAGGAGAAGGCGCTTGCGGCGCAAGTGGCCATCTTCTGCAGCGACGTCGCAACCCGGCTACGGGCGCTCGTGCTTGAAAACGAATCACTCAAGCAGGCACGGGGCACATTGGAAGCATCGGCCGAAACCCATCTTCAGCGCATCAAGGACCTCAAAGACCAGGTGCACGAGCGCGATGCCGTGCTGCGAGTGCTGCAGGAGAAGCTTTCCTCAAGCCACATCACGACTACCAGCCTCGCAGACAAGGGCCTGCGCGCGAGCCTGCGCCTCAAGTCGCCCGTTGCTTTCCAACGCGCGCCCACCGAGTGGCTATAAGACCGCAACATTCCATTGTATTTCAATCGACGAGGTCGGGCAGCACGAGGCCGGGCTTGGGTGTATCGTCTATGATGTCGTCAATCGTGAGGGAGTGGCGGCGCAGCGTCGAGTGGCGGTGCATGAGCTCGTGCCGCCGCAAGGTGCCCACGTGGTTGGCGACGAGACCGGGCCGCGGCTTCTCTTCGGGCGGCGCTTCGGAAAGGGCCTCACGGCGCGTCGTCTCGAGCGCCGTGAGCACCGACTGGCCCTCGCACCGCTCAGCTGCGTCCACCGACATGTGCGCATTAAGCAACATGCGGCGTCGGTAAGCGGTGATGAGGATGGGAAAGGGCAACGTGAGATCACCGAGCTTGCCACCTTGAAGATCTGCGCCACGCTCGTGAGTGCGAACTTGGTTCTAGGTGTACCGGTGAAGAGCTTCACGACTGAGTTGGCGTCCTCGCTCTCACTGCGAGAGCCGTCGTCTGCGGAGCTGCCCTCCATGGGAGACGCACAAGCCGCACGCGGCCGCTGCCCGCGATCTGTGTGTGGCCGCTGCCCCCCGAGGCGCGGCAGAAGCTTGGGGTCGCTCAGCACGTACTGAGCGCGCTCCTTGGCCTTCTTTTTTCCGTGAACCATCGAAAGAAACTCGTCAAAGTTCACTTCGGCGTCCTCGCTGTCGTCCACGGTTCGGATGAGCTTGCGCACGTCCTACGCACGAGTGATGCGCTGCACGGATGAAGACGGCGGACATCGCGGCACTTGGCTAGCCCCACGGACACGAGAGGGTCTTCGAGCTCGTTGAGGCCGATCTCGCCCGAGCCGTCTGAATCGAGGAACTCGAACCATCGGCGCATTAGCACCATTTTCTCGCGTTCGGCCTTCATGCTGCTTTCCTTGCCATGCTTATTGAGCCATCTGTGGTACGTCCATGCGAGGTCTTTGACCGACGACGCATCTCGAATTTCGATGCCGCTGTTAGTCTCGGGCTCAGCGATGTTTTGCTGAGGCCGCCGCCGCCGAACGTGCTGTCGCCGCGTGTTGATGCAGTCCGTTGGCGAGGGCGTGGCTACTTGGCACAGCCGCCCGACGAGAGGATTGTAGATTCCTCGCTTCGGAGGTCGTGGGATCTGCATCAATGGCGCTCATTACTGCGGCTCTTATGCGCTCAGCCGACGCACCTGCAGGCACTTAACCGGCGACGACACGCCGTCGGTCCGGCAGAGGTGGTCGCGCTTTCCGCCAGGTAGTCCCACGACCTCATCTGAGCTGGGGTGGTAGACATACTTGACCTTCCCGCACAGCATGCCCCGTCTGGACTGCGACCGCTGAGCGATCTATAAATAGCGCATGCGAGTGCGCACCCCGCGCCGGAGGCAAACAAGAGCCCGCCGTGGCTCCAAGCAGACACCGTCGCGCAGACCTCCATCCTCCTCGCCGACGGGCGGCCGCCTCGGGCGACGGCCCGCGGCCTTGGCGCCAAAATGGATCTCCGGATATGCTGCCACGTGGCTGGTGGCGTATCCGGAATTCGTCGCGACCGAAGGAACGAGGAGCGATGGGCTGGATGGACGGCTACCTCCATGTGTACGCGGCGATCGGCGCCGCCATGGTGGCCAAGGCGCTGCAAGATTCATGGCTGGCGGCCTTCGAGCAATACGAGACCCTCGCTGCTAAGGGCAACAGCCGGCGCGTGCTCGCGCGCCTACGTTTCGGGTACTGGTCGTTGCTCGGGAATCACCTATCGCGTCGCTGGCTGTTCTGGTTGCCTGGACTACTTTTGATCGCGTGGTGGCTCTGGCAGCGTTATGGACACGTCTTTTGGAGCGAGGTGAGCGTTGACGTCGTTGACGACGCCGACGTGCCCGAGCTCGAACCCATCGAAGCTACCGAGCCGCGGATACTTGTAGCTGCAGCCACGCCGGCGACCAAAACCAAGGCCAAGAAGGTCTTGCTGACCATTGAGGATCAAGTGGCCGCGCAACAGCGGAAGTCTGAGCGCGCGTTTCAGGCACTACTGGCTCAAAAAGCCAAGTTCGAGCACGCGCCAGTGGAGCGGCCGTCGGGATGGATGGTGTACGATGCCGCAGCAGGGAAGCTGGTACTGGCAAGCGGGGACTAATAGAGCGCGTTTTGATGTACGATACGAAGGACGACTTGATTTATTGTTCGATCTACAGGCTCTCGGCGATGAAGTCCTTGATCGCACGCTTGTGCATCGACACGTCCGTCTGCATGTCTGCCGTCAGCGTCTCCATAACCTACGTCACAACGTAAGTAGGATGTCGCGCACTTGGCACCGTCGTACAGATTTCAAAGTCAACTTTTCCACGTCACCCTCGTCCATGATTTTCTTCACCCGGTCCTTGAGGTCTTGCGACAAGGCTCCCGACTCTTGTTTTGAGGGCGTCGACGAGGACTTCAATGGGGTTGCAGCATCAGGCGTCGCGCTCGGCGACAAGTTTTCTTCAGCTTGCCGGGCCAGAGCTTCGAAGCTCTCTTCGTCGCTCTCAGTTTCTGCCTCGTCTTGGACGGCCTTCTACCGTCACTTAGTGAGGCCATTACCCAAGGGTCCTAAATTTCAAACCTTGTTCACCACACGCTTCTTCTTGGCTGCTGGCTCCGACGAAGCTTTGGCAGGCGTCTGCGATGTGATGAGCCCGCGGACACTAACAATGGTCAGTGCTGTTACCTTGCGCTTGATTTTTTGCGTCTTCGACCCAGTCGTGTCGCTGTCGTTATGAACTTCCCCGTCAGCATCCCCAGTCTTGGCCTTCCGCTTCTTTGTCACCTTGGCTTTCTGCGTCCCCATGAGGGACACGGTGATAACGCCAGATAGTACCGATTTGGGATTGCCGATGGCCTCATCGTCATCCGTTGCGGCGCCGTCGATTTTCTCATCCCCATTCAGAACCTTCTTGGACGACACTTTCTTCTTGGGTGCCTTCTTGACAAGAGCATCATCGTCATCGTCGTCTGTTTCGTCGTCGTTGCTGCTAATTGGCGTCTTGGCCTTCGTCGCTCGCTTGGTCGTGGCGGTCTTCTCGAGTCGATGAGCAAGACCGTCAGCACACGCTGGTACCTTTTTTTTGGGCTTGGATGCAGCAGTGGGCGATTTCTATGCAAAACACGTTCACATGTCGTCTTAAAACGAGTTGGACGCACTGTGTCATACGCGAACGGAGACTCCAGCCAGTCGATGATGCGGTACACGAGCTCATCCTTGTTCGGGACCAGATTCTTGACCGTGAACGACTTGCGCGATCGGTCGATCTAGAGATTCGTTGAATCGGAGCTTGTCAAGGACCTCGTCGTACGTGCAGGAAATCCATGAGCTGCTCTACAAACTCGCGCGTGCCACGGCAAAGCTTCACAGCCAGGTCGTCGCGGAACTTTTCACGCTTCTACAACAGCTTAAGCCATTTCCTCTCGTCGTGGCGCAATACTTCTTTGTCGTCGATTGGGGCAAACCCACAGAAGTCGAGAATGTGTTGCTTCACTTCCTTGATCTACGTAAGATCGCAATGAGTGCAACATCTTTCGATAGTGACGGGCATACAATGGGAGCCGAGTAGCGCCGGGAGTACATGACTTGGTAGAGCTTCGTCAAAAGGTCGCCATGCTTCTTTGTGCATTTCGACACCTATCCACCAACCAATCATGCACAACACATCCTCGTCGTTTAACGTACGGCTTCGAGGACGGCGGGAATCTCGCGAAGCTTCACGCCGGGGCCCACAGGAGGGACAAATTCCTCCTCTTCCTTGACTTCAGCCGATACCGTGAAAACTGCAGTCGACTTTCGGGCGCGCTCACTCCGCCGTTCCCCTGGGATCGGGTCTTCAGCCTTCCGCTTAGACGCCTTGGAGGAGATCGTCGCTTCTTCAGGGGTCGTCTCTAGAGATTTTTCCGTTGCTTCATGGGCTACTTCTGTCTCCGTCATCTCGACGTCGGCGTCATTCGAGGGGACTTGCGGCGTCGGGCTTGCGGTGGCCATCGTCTCCTGCGGTCTCGCTACCGGCTGTCCAATTCGAATATGAAAATTTCCACCAATCACACGCGCCGATCGCGGCGGGAAGGCATCATCCGGATACCGGATAAAGGCGGCATGAAACGGCTCTTAAAGACGCACCTGCATGCACCGAAGTAGCACCTCTAATGCTTTAAGAAGCACCTATCCCAGAAACCGCACCAAAATCAAGCCACCCATCGGCCCCGAATCCGCAGGTGTCAAAGCTGTCGACCTACGCAGCCTCGTTGCTCCAGCGAGCGCCCACAGCACGGTCTTGGTGCTTCCACGCGTGTACGCGATGCGAGTTAGCGATTTTGCGCTCGGCCGATTGAACTGAAGACTAGGGTTGGTTTCGCCCTCACGTTATTCGTTGTAACCGATTTCCGGTGACGGTAGCAGTTAATCTTTAGTAATGTCGGACCTTCGACTGGGGTTTCCCGCTCTACCTGGTCCCGGTCGTGTGCTTCCGCTGCCAGCAGCTGCAGTAACAGCGACGCCGCCTGGTCGCACTCCCAGCAAGGTAGAGGCTGCAGTCGGGCTTGGCTACATGGTCCTTTCCATTTTGAGCGGCATCTATTATGTCCTGCTCCTGTCCCGCAGTTTCGCCAACGACCTGTGGTGGGATGGGTACAACCTCAGCGGGCATGAAGCCTTTTTGATCGACGTTGCCAACAAAATGTTGTCGCCCGCGCATCCCAATGGTGCTATCGTGGACATCCTTTCACCATTGGCCACGACGCGCAAGCTGTACACGTCGCCTGACGCGTCCACCGAGGTCTACTCGACATACGCCCGGCATCTTGTGCTCGCCGAGCTCCAGTCACTGTCGTACGCAGTGACCAACTTGCGGAAGCTGACGCCGGCCTGGGCGCTCCGCATGAACTCGCAACAATGCTGGGTGGACTTCAACCGAACGTTCGAAGTCGCGCACACTTTAGCGCGCCAAGCGCGGTGCACTACCAAATATATCGCCAATGCCGCCGTGTATCATGAAGCTATTCTGCGTAACCAAGCGTGGAGCGCCTTCATAGGCTTCTGGGGCGGCGCCGGCACGTCGTTCACGATCGGGCTCTTGTCGCCACTACAGGCCACGGCGCCGGGCCGCGTGTGGTTGGCGCAGACGGCGGCCGCGCTTACCACGTATTCAGTCGACGACGAAGTGGCGTATTGGACTAAGACCGGCGGAGTCACACACTTCAAGCTGCAGTGGCAAGACCGAACGCAGACCGGCATCGCCGAGTCGTTCGTGATTGAGAACGCGCTTGGGATGCAGCACTCGTTTGAGATCAAAACCGTGCAGGCCGCTGCTGGGCCATGGGCGTCAGAGCTTCTTTACTGGCAGCCGCTGAACGACCTCTGGGCCATGTGGGTCTTCAACGCTAGTCTAATTCGCAGCTCGACGAACTGGTTCGGCCGCAACTTCACCGCCAACAGCATCGAGCGTATCAACGGCAACACCAACGCCCATGGAGCCTTCGATCCAGTCTCCCAGCTCTTCCGCGACGTCCTCGGACCGTTTGTATCGGTGGACGTCTTCTACATTCCTCCACCCCCCGCACTTGTTGCCGTCTACGACGCCCTCAGAACCACCGTCGCGCTTACGCTCGCAAGCAACCCGACTGCTTTGGCGCCATACGAGGCGCTGGGCACAGCCGCGACTACCGTCCAGCCCACACCGCCTGCATGGCAAGCGGTGGACCTCGTGTTCTATGGCGGTAGCCCCATGTGTCCCTGGAACAGCGGCACGACGTACGTCCAGGATGCGATGAGTTTTCTTGACTCATGTGTGTCCACGTCTCCGTTTTCCGTCTCCCTCGCCGAGCCGGACAAGCTTCTGTTTGCATTTCTCTTTGGCGCACCCGCGGTCACCGACGTTTGCGCACTCAGCGCCACTAGCACTGGGTGCGTTGCCGCCCTTCAAGATGCGGTCGCATTGTATGACAAGATACAAATCCCAGCCTCCACTCTGGCACTCGCGTCGGCCGCAACGACTGCCGTCGCCCAGATTCACCCTAGCATCATGCAGTTCACAGCAAATGCGAACCAGAGCCACTGGTCGCTTCTGCTCCAGCCGCTCGTCGACGACTCAGTCGCGTGGTCATTTTACGGCTACGTTATGCTGTACGACTGGGCGCTCGGGCGGCGAGAAGTGCTGCAGCTCGACGGCGACGTGTCGACGATGGTACTGATATCGTCCGAGCTTGACGCACAAAAGGTTCCCACCACGGGCGGTGCCGGATACGTGGAACGAGCCACTGTTGTGATCGTCTACTTGATTGCTGCGACAAGTGCAATCCTCGCGGGCGTCGGTGTTCTCTGTCTCGCGTATGCTTTCAGCGGCCCTGTCGTCGGGCGCAACCTTTTCTTCTTCAATCGCGTCGTCGGGACGACGTGGGTCGGGAGGCCGCTTCTCTGCTTGCGCGGGGCCTCTGCCGTGTGCCTTCTCAGCACTGCAAGCCTCGAGCTCGTTCACCGCGGCGGCTTCTCGCGACTGGTCCTGGCACCGCGGTCGTTCTGGGCATCGGTGGTCGTCGCAGGTGAGGCGACGTGGATCACGCTCGTGCTGCATGACGTGGTCCTGGTTGCGGACGCGACGTCGACGGCGCGCCTCGGCCCCGTCTGCAGCTGCGCCCTGTGGGCCGCCATCCTCCTCATCGACCTCGTGGCCCCCGTAGAGCCCGTTGGTCGTGTTGCCCGATCGTGCTCGAGCACGAACATGGACTACGCCGTTGCCTGCTCCAGCGCCGTCGTCGCGCTTGGCAGCACCTCCCGCGTGTGGGTCCTCCTTGGCCTCCAAGTAGCTGTCGTCGTCGGCGGCTATGTCGTTGGCCGATGCACGAGTCGTCGGAGCTCTGCGCATCACACCAAAACGCTGTTGCTCTCGGGCGCTGCCCATACCTTCCTCACACCGCTGCCCGGGTCCTCGGACGGTCTCGTCGTGCTCGACAACATCTCGTGCGTGCTTACGGGGCTTCTGCCCACGGCGTTTGATGGTCGAAAATACCTATTTGACATGCCGCTGTGGCTGTTCGTCGACAACTCGGTGCCGATGGCGCACGGTGTCGGCTTGCGTAGCCCGGTCTTCGAAGGCAGCAAGCGACGCGCGTCGACGCGAAGAGGGTCGGCTCAGCGTCGGGCGGCCGCCGCCGTGTCATGGCTTGCCGCTGTCGGAGGCTTCGCCTACATCTTGTGCTCGATCGCAAGCAGCATTTCGTACGTGCAGGTCACGGCTGTCGACATGGCCAATAACATCTTCTGGTCGACCTTCAACATGACGGGCACCGGTGCTTTCGTCGGCAATTGGCTCAACGAGCAACTTGTGCTCGGGGTCGCGCCAGGACCAGTGGCCCTGCACACCCCGAGCGTGCAGCTTCCGTCCTTCTTTGGCGCCACAACGGCTCGAATCACCGCGCCCGCCAACTTTGGAGCCGCATTGCAGCACACCCGGCTGACGTCTCTCAAGGCGGCGATCGCGGGGCTGCGAGTCACAGACGCCTGCGCAACACCGTGGATCTCTACTGCCTACTGCTACGTCGACTTCAACCGCACGTGGGACCTTGCGCACAGCGCAGCGCGGCAAGCTCGGTGCGCAAGCGGAACGACCAACGGTGCCGTGTACCTGGAGAGCCTGCTGCGCAACGTCCACTGGGACGAGTGGTGCGTTTGCTGGGGCAACGTCTTCGACGTGGCCATTGGCCAGTCGCTGGCAACGACGATCTCTGGGCGTGAATTCCTGGCATCGGTAGAGGTCAGGGTGCCGCTAGCGTCGGAGGTCTCGTACTGGGCAGCAGCGGGTTTGACGGCCTACGATGTGCAGTGGCAAAACTACAAGCGGCTTGGCATCGACAACAGCTACGCCATCCTCAACGCTTACGGCGTTGCATACACGCTGACGCTGCAGTCACTGAATGGTGCATACCGGGTCCCGCGGCAGACGTCCTTCAAGATGCACTGGGGTCTTGCCAACGATTTGGCTGCGATTGCATCCAACACGAGCGGTATTGGCGGCCGCTCGCTCGTTCGCGGCAGCGCCAACTACGCCTTCGCCAACACGACGATGCAAGCAGTACTCATGGCCAACGGGACGCTGGCTTCACCCTTGCCTGAAGCCTTCGGTATCCTCTCCACAATTGCACTCGGGCCCTTTGGCACCATCGACATGATATATGTCTCCGTGCCACCTCGGCTCGCGGCTTTCCTCCGAAACCTTCTCGACTCGCTTCGCACGACGCTCGCAGGGTCACTGGCCACACAAGCCGCGTACTTCAACATCACCCCCCTCGCCGCGTCCTACCCCCTCCCGTTAGCTTGGTACGATCCCCACCCCCTCGGGTACGGGGGATCGCCGCTGTGCCCCGGGGCTGCGCGCGCCGCCGGCTCCAAGCTCAACGGACCCCGGCAGTTCTTCTCGTTCGATGCACCGTGCTCCACGGGTGCCCCAGTGTCCGCATTACTTGAGCCGTCCCGTGAGGCATATGTGTTCATGGCCACAATGGCGCGGCTTTCCGATTTGCAGACTGTTTGCCCCAACGACCCGTACAACCGCGGGGCGTGCATTGGGGGGTACCCGCTTCGACTAGCTGCCTTTGTCCAGAGCTACCTGCCCCCGGTGGACCCAGCTTCAGTCGCGCGCCTCGCCAACGCCATCGAAGCGCTTGACATTCGCGCGATGGTGTGGGCCAGCCTCAATGCCACGTCGCCGATGCTGCTGTGGACAACGAACATCGTGGGGGCGGCCGATACCACGTATGCCTTCTTTGGGTGGAACTACATCTTCGACTGGGGAATGGGCCGGCGGGAAGTGGTGCGCTTTGCGGGCGACGTTGGGCAGCTCACACTCGTCTCGGAGCTGCAGACGCCGCATGGCGAGGATGTCCTGGCGTGGCAAGTGCCCACGAACATCGCGCAGTACTTTCGCGCCGGGGTGTTTTACGTCACGTACGTCATGATTGCAGTCGCCACCGCCGCGGGGGTCTACATCGTCGTCTCGCGGGGGCACATCCAGGGCATCAACATGCTCGAGCTAGCCCGCGTTGGCGGCCACGTGTGGGTTGGCCGCCCGTTCCTGTTCCTAAGAAGTGTCACGGCGCTCACGCTTCTCTCGACGAGCACGCTCGAGCTCCAGTACTCGGGCTACGTGTCGTCGCTTAGTCTGGTCGCGCTCCCGTGGTACAAAACTTTGCTGGCCGCCTCCGAAGTGACGTGGCTCGTGGCCGTCGTAAACGACGTCATGATGGTCGTCACGCGCTCGTACACGGCAGTGTATGCGACGCCCAACAGCGTGCTGGTGTGGGTCATCGTTGCGGCGCTCACGGCCGTTGACCCGGTCATGCCCCGCACAACCATTGAGGCGCGGTGCGACTTGGCGCAAATGGACCTGCAGGTGACGTGCAGCAGCGCCACCATTGAAATCGGCCAATCGACTCGCCTTTGGACTCTCGTGGGTATCGTCTTGGGCTGCAATGTGTTGTGCTACGCGCTTACAAGGTGCTACTACCGGAGCAACGCGCCCGCGTGTGAAGCCACCTCGCTGTTGCTGTCGTCGGGCGCCAAACATCTCTTCCTGCATTCGAACCGCACGTTCGACGACACATACTACCTCGACCGCGCATCTGCAGCTATCAACGGGATGCTCACACTCAGCCACCGGGGCCATATCTACGCCCTCGATTTCAAGCTTTGGCGCTTTCTCGTCTTTCAGGAGCCGAGTGGAATCCCCGACACAGAGGCCCATGCTGCCGCTTGGCGCCACGGGGTTCCTCTCACGGATTGAGCTGAGCACGATGGCTGCCAATCCTGCAATAACTAGTGATCTGTAGTTCCTTGAAGCATCTTGGTGCCATCGGCCTCCTGTCCAAATCGCTCCATGGGCACTAGGGGAAGGGCAACCACTTTGTCCGGATACGAAGGGAAATTATCCGGTGTGGGATAAACTGTGGGGAAAATGTGGGGCAAATCCAGCGGGAACGTGAGCATTTGATTGGCCATTTTCCATTTGATTTTGGCCAATCGAAGGAAGCGAAACAATTTGACGGAGGTGTCGTGGGGATGCTGCTGGGGGAGAAGCCACCCCACTTGAGCCGCAGCTCGAGCTCGCAGTCGACGACGTGGACAGACTCGACGATCCATAATGACCTCAACGTTAAGATCGAGGTCAACGCGAGCACCTTGTCCGTTGACGCAACGGGCAGCGTGGCTGTCCTCGCCGCCCGCAAAGGGTTGTACGTTATTGACCTCGAATCGCCGTATCAACCGTCGCGAACGCTGCACCACCAGGTATGCCTCCTGCATCATCCGTTGCCTAAACTAGCGTTGTGTAGACCAAATGGGATGTGACGGTCGTTAAATGCAACCCCCACGCAATGTACAAAGGCCTCGTTGCCTCCACATCAAACCACAACACGCTCCTCTGGAACATTGACCACAACGCGAGCAACAACGGTCTCGTCCCCAGCCACCAGCCGCTCATGGCCACGCTGCGCGCACACACACGCCCCGTGAGCGACGTGGCGTGGTCGCCGTCCGAGCCCACGATCCTCGCAACCTGCTCCGCCGACACCAAGACCCACCTTTGGGACACCCGCACGCCCCAGAAGCCCGTGCAGACGCTCTGCGCATTTACAACGAGCGCAACGCAGGTCGAGTGGAACCGCCTCGACCCAACATCGCTGGCCACAGCTCACGACGGCGAGGTACGATCGCGCCACCGCCGTTGCTTACTCGGCCCAGGTGCGCGTGTGGGACACGAGATCCTGCGACAAGCCGGCGGCGATCATCACGGCGCACATGCAGAAGATCTACGGCCTCGACTGGAGCCCGAGCAACATGCACGAGCTCGTGACGTGCTCCGAAGATAAGACGGTCAAATTCTGGAATGTGCTGCGGCCGCGCGTCTGCCAGGGCTCGCTCGCGACGAACGCGCCCGTGTGGCGCGCGCGCTACACGCCCTTTGGCGACGGCCTCGTGACGACATCGCACCGGCAGGACTGCGTCATTCGCCTCTGGTCGCTCAACCACGACGGCAACCAGGTGGAGGCTAAGCAGGTGCGTTGGTCGCTGCCGCCGAGCCCATCCCGGTCGCTAGGTGCACGACTTTGTCGGCCACCGGGACCTCGTCAAGGGCTTTGCTTGGCGTGCGCACGACCACGCGTTTCAGCTCGTGTCGTGGTCGAAGAACCAGGAACTGCGCATGTGGCACATGGACCGAGCTCACCTCGAGGCGTGTGGGCTCACGACGGCCAAGACGCTGCTCGCGACGGAGCCCGAAGTGAACCGGCGGTCCGAGGCGGCGCACCTCGTCTTCAAGTTTGACCTCGCGGCGCTCAAGTCGGACTTTGTGCCGCTGGTGCTGCCCGCGACGGCTGTGTCGCTACAGTGGAACCAAGCCAATGTGCTGGCGTTCGTGGATGAGGAGGAGGAGTTGGCGCCGCCCGAGGCCGCCACCGTGGACGCGGCGCCGGGCGCCGAGAGCGTCGAGGACGCCCGGGCCAAGGACGCGCTGCCGTGTCCGCGCATGTCGGGTGCGTGCTTCAGCGGCCCCAACATGCTCGTGGTGTTCGACTCGCGCGTGGCGATCGGCCAGTCCAAGCTGCTGCCGTCGTCTGCAACGACCGCCATACTGCCCAAGACTTATGCGGGTCTTCAGAAGCTCTCCGACGCTTCGACAGGGCTCAAGAGCGTTAAGAAACAGACGCTTGAGATGGACTACGGCTGGAGCAATGACCCCGACGTGCTCACGATGGACGACGAGATGCCCACCGCCGACGACGCTCACACGTTCTTTCCGAGCGACGCCCTCACGCCACGGTCCACCGCCCTCCTGTTGCACGCCGATTATATGGACAACAACGCAACGCTCACGCTCAGCGTCAGCGTGTCGCTGCTCGACTGCTCGCGCTTCTGCGGCGAGTTTGGCCAGCCGCTCGCCAGCTGCGCGGCCCAGGCCGCCCGCGCCGTCGCCGCAGGGCAAGTCGAGCTTGGCCAAATGTGGTCGATGCTTGCCATCTCTGCGCAAGAGGGCGAGCCACCCGCGACGCTGCTGTCGCCCTGGAGCGCGCACCCGCTTGGTGCCTCCCTCGTGCAGCACGTGCTCGAGCTTTACGAGAAGGCGGGCGACGTACCGACGCTCGCAGCAATCGTCTGCGCGCTCGACAGCGCCCCGACGCCCGCGGTCCGGGCCCCAGAGCCCGTCGCACTCTGCGCAGCCACCGATGAGGGCCGCCGCGTGTTGCGCACGGGCTCGCAGCAGTACCTGGTGTCGCCGATGGCGCACGATACGCCTTTGCGCTCGACGTCCGTGGACGCGTCTCTGTACACTGCGTTGAGGCAAAGTTGGAGGTCTCAGCGGTGTGTAGCGCCCGCAACTATGTGCTACCGCGGAGCCCCGTGACTTCCGTGATCAACGAGTCGCTGCATGAAGCGGTCGACGAGGAACCACCGCTTCCCGCGCCTGCGAACGGTACGCATCCTGATGGCGAGGCGGGTATGAGCACGCGCTAGAGGCCGTGGCGCTGCTTTCGGCAGCACTCAAGGACCGCGACCGGTACGACGAGTACCGGCGGGCATACGGCGACGTGCTGTACCACTACGGTGCGCTCAACACTCGCTGCGAGATGCTCAAGCACCTGTCGACGACGCCGGCACCCCACGAAGGGCTTACCTTGGCCCTCTACTGCCATGCGTGCGGCCATGTACGTTGTCTGCTGTCGGAGGCGGTGACAGCGCTGCGTAGCCCACGAGCGAGCTCTACTGCGCACAGTGCAAGGACTTCTCGATCAAGTGCTCCGTGTGCGAGCTCGTGGTGCGAGGCGAGTCGATGTTCTGCATGCTCTGCGGCCATGGCGGCCACCGGGCCCATCTCGCGACGTGGTTTGCCACCGAGGTGAGTGCGCTCGTGCGCAGCAACTCAATGGCGTCGTCTGTAGAACGCGTGCCCCACGGGTTGCGGGTGCTGGTGCAGCCAACCGCCGCGGGCGATGGAGTTTCCCATGGCGCTCTCGCCGCCCAACGTGTCGACGGCCTTGATACGCTCCAACTCGCTGTAGCCACCCGCGTATTTAACCTTGAACCGAACGAATGGTCCCGTGAATGATGTGTGAACGCGATGCCGTGGGAAAGCGCATACAGAGCAGTGGGTGGCGGTCGATTCGCGACAGTATCAACTTGATACTACAGCTGCTGAGTTCCACAGGGCACTTGATCACACCCATTTCGAGATGCCGAGAACGGCGGGTCGCCCAATCGGCGCAGGGTGCGGAATGTAGGTCTTCGCGTGCGTCTCATTGCCGCCTGGTGCAAAACACCTTCTCATGGCCTCCGTCGTTCGCCGAGAGCAGCGCTGGCTGCGCCACGGCTGTGCCGCATCGGTGCTCCCGCTGGCTTACTGCGCTAGGTGGTCACCCGCAGTGATGGTCCGCTACGCACCCCCGGAAGTCTACGCTGTCGCTATCGGTGCCGGCCTTGTCGGTGCGGTGGCGCTACATGCGGCCGTGACGACGCTGGTCGGACACGTCGCGCGGGGGCTGGCTCGTGGAACCGACGCCCAGTGGCGCCAACTGGCCCGCGCTAGCATGACCCGGCGCGACTGGGCCGAGGCCGCGACGCAGTGGACACACGCAATTGAGATCAACGCGACTGATGCCTCGTATTTCAAGCACCGGGGAGAGTGCCATTTGCACCTGAAGGTATGCAGCCGATCGCGATGACGACCATTGACGGCACGGGCTAGGCAGCCGACGCGGCCTGGAATGACTTCGCCGCAGCGGTGCGCTTGGACCCGACAGAGTCCGCGCTCAAGGTAGTTTTCCTGTCGTCGGCCTCATGCTACGCCGGGCCTTAGAGCGAGATCGCGCGTCGCTCTACTGGCAACGACACTTTTTCATCGCGAGTGCTCCAGCCCTTTGTCCGCGCCTGCTTTGGGCCGCAGACGACTTGGCGGATGCGACTCCTCGTTGCCCTTCTGCTGCCGCTGCTACTTGGCTGCCTCGTCGTGCACGCCGCTGTGCGCGTTCTCACGGAGGCCCTGCTTCAAGCCCTCGCCGCGGCTGCTAGGGCGTCTCGCTGGCTATTTGGAGTCTTGCTCCGAGTGGCCGCGGTGATGGCCAATGCGGCTCTTGCGGCGGCCCACCACGTTTGGCTCGCCGCTTGCGCTGCAGGCAGCGCGCTAGCCCCAGTTGGTGCTCAGGCCGTGGATTTTGGTTTGAACCCCTGCCTGCCCAAGGTCTAATGATGCATGTTGTAGTGACGAACGAGTTCCCTCGAGTATCTACAGCAGGCGCGCGGACAGCTTGGAACGCGGCCGTAGTGGCCGTCGAGACCACGACGCTGCAAGTGTGTGTGCTCCGAGAGAAAACCAGCAACTCTCGACTCGCGCAGCTTGCGCGCGTTTGGTTACGTGAAGCGGAACCCGTTTTGGAGCGGCACTGGCAACGCTTGCAAGCTGCGATGGCGGCGGCAGCCCAGGAAATTCGCGCAACGTTTGATCAATGTGGCGTCCAAAGCGTCTGGCTGGTGCGACAGGTGACCCGGGACGCGGTGTTCACGGTCACCAGCGTCAGTTGCGCTGCAGCGTATATCGCCCTCGATGTCGTTTATCCTGCTGCCGTCGTCATGGGTGCTGGCATTGCTCGCTTTGTCGCTGCCATCGCCATCGGCCTGGAGACCGGCTACGACCTCCTCGACCGCGGCTGCTGCATTCTCGCCTCCACAATCGTTGTACCCGTCCTCCTCCGGGTGCACCTTGTGGTCGCATGGCTCGTCGAAGTGCTGGGAGTTGCCTTGGCCACGACGGGCTGGCTGTTGCAAGCTGGCGGTCACTTTTTCCTGATCCACGTACTCTTACCCGTCGCTACGGCCGTCGTCGCTGTTGCCACCTGCGTTGGCCGCGCTATCATTCGCCTCGTTCGATGGGCAGCCATGCATCTGCATCATCTCGGAGCGTTGCTGGCTTCCGCTGCTGCTCGAGTCGGCCGCTACTTTCGCCGTCGGGCTGCTGCGATCTTTGCCGCGTTTGCGGCCAGCGCCACCGATGTCTTTGAGCTCTGCGCCAGAGCTTGCTGGCATCTTTGGCGTGGCGGTCACTACTTCACATACCGCCTGCTCGACGTTGTGCAGCAGCTCTATCGTACCATACTCTCGGGCATTCGCTACCACGTGATGCCTGCTGGCTTCTCATTTGCTCACGGCTGCGTCGGTGCCGCACTGACCTTGTCGCGGTTTGCGGCAAAACTGGGCAAAGCGTTCTACTCTGCAGCGAGTTACTTTGTGCTCGGCGCACATAAGAGCTACGTTGCCATCCGCGACTCCAAGTTCGTTGCACAATCGTACGCCCAGGTCGTTAACATTGCGCAGGAAGTGTACGACGGAATGTGTGCAGCTGCGGCGTGGGTCTCGGTGGCAGCAACGACGATGTTCGCCACCGCTGCTGACATTGCGCGCTCCGCGGCAATCGCAACAGGCCAAATTGCCCGCCTGGTCGCCGGCCTTACCATGCAGCTCGCGGATGTATCGGCGCTGGCGGTCTCAGCGACGATTACCGCAATGTACGAAGTGGCCGTGGAGCTCCAGCAGGCACTCTCGTCTTCTTAGTCCCTGCATATGACCGTCGACACGCTTCCATGAGGAGGTTTTGAATCGTCATGACGTGGCAGCTGCCGGCAGTCGTATTTAAGGAAATTTCAACTTCTGTTAAAATATCAATTCCAATTTCAACCAATCCCCGCTCACCAGAATGAAGGTGAAATTGCAGTTGATAGTTGGTCGATTGTTGGAACTTTTATCATGGCGCCCGGCGTCACTACGGATGGTGTCTTCCACCCCCAAGCAGCTTCCTGAGCAGCGGTGGCTGCGGCACGTCTGCGCCGCCTTGTGCCTGCCGTTAGCCTACCACATCCGCTGGACAGCGCACTGCTCCGCCAAGTATACGCCCCCAATAGTCCATGCAGTCGCTGCTGCTCTCAGTCTCCTTGCAGTTATTATCACGCACGCTGTGGCGACAACGCTGATCGAGCGCATTTGGCACAGCGCGACGAATGTCGACGGCAGAGAGTGGCAACGTTGCGCGGAATCGGCGATGGCCCAACAGGATTGGACGTCGGCCGCTGAAGCATGGACAACAGTGCTGGTACTCAACCCGAAAAGTGCCACGGCCTTCAAGGAGCGTGGTCGGTGCTACATTAAGCTACATGTAAGATAGATCAGTTTCAGTTGGGGCTCATGTCGTGCACGTAGGATAAGCAGCGCGCCTGTGCCGACTTTGCGACCCGCCTCAAAATCAACCCCGACGACTCTACGCTCCAGGTATTCTAGCTGGGTAATGGCCTCGTTGCGATAAGTGAACTGCAGGAAGAGTTTCGTCGCTTGGCCCCAGAAGGCGCACAAGGAAGTGTTCTTGGGCAGCTTTGGCGTAATGTGCTGCGGCTCCTCATGCCCATCGCGTGGAGAGCGGACACGACGCTGACCACACGGATCCTCGTCGCAGTGCTCTTTCCTGCACTGCTATTCTGCGTCCTCGTTCACAGCACGGTGTGCGGCTGTGTCCATGCCGCCTTTGCCATCGTCAGCCTCGCCGTGCAAGTGATCTCGTGGCTCTTTAACGCACTCGCTCGAGCGCTGAGAGCCATCGTGAAAGCCTTAGGTCAGGCATCGGTGGCCGTTGCTGCTTGTGTGCGAGTCGTCGGTCGGTGCACGCGAGATGCCATCACTGCAAGCGTGAAGCAAGCGGTGGACGCTGTGGTTGCCGCGGTGGCTGCTATGGAGAAGGGCTTGAATTCTGCCATCACATCCGGTACGTTTATGTTTATGCAGCTCATCCAGAGCTTATGCTGCGTGTGTCTAGGAACGGAAGTCATTCCCCACAGCACGGAACACGTGCTCATCACCGCTCTGGCCGCCACTCATTATGCCATCCTCCGCATCTCATGCTGGAGTTGCCAAACGCGAGACGCTGCCGTGAGCATTGCCCGCAGCATTCGGAACCGCCGGCCCCGCGAGAATTTCTTCCGACTCTTGGAAATGGTGGGCAGTGTGTTTGACCCACTAGTCCCCCTAGTGGCTGAAGGCATCGGTCGTCTCGAATCGATCGGCGCCACCGTCGTCAAACGATCAACCGGCGTCTTCGAGCGCATTTGGGGCGACCTCTTCGAGCTTACTCTGCTTCGCGCTCTTGGGGCGCTTGAACGGATGTGCGCTATCGTGCAGCGCGGTGGCGGCCAACTACCAGCGGTGGCCATCGTCATCAAAAGTTGCGTCGTGCAATTCATACTCACCGTTCCCAGCCGCGCCGGCGCATTTTGGTTCGACATCCTAGTGCCCACCGCAACTAGGGCTGCTATTTGGCTCAGCGTCTTCAGATGAGCTTCTGGAATGCTTGGCTCCGTGGGGTGGCGCAATTGCAGCGGTGCATCAAAATTGTCCTGCCTTGACCCACGTTCTCGACTCAGCTCGATGCCTTTTGAATTGCTCCGTGGCAGTGATTCGCGCCATGATTTCGGCCATCTACATTTACGCGGTGGCTCCCTTCGAGGCAGCGTGTCTTCTCGCGGCCGCCGCCGCCGCCGACGCGGTGGCAAGCGTCGCGGATCTTTTCCTGAAAGCCCTTGCAGTTGTCCGTCAGTGCATCGCATCAGCAATGCACCAAGTGTTCTTGTCATGCTACCGATGGATGCTCCAAGCAGCAAGTAGCTTCCATGTCTTCGCCGCTCAGCGGGTCATGGTCTTCATGCAAGCTGCCAAACGCCTCGGATCAAGAGCCTGCATCGTGTCAGTGCAGTTGGTTCAGAGTGCCATCGTCGTCGCAGGACATTGCGTCCGTGCCTGCTGGCGCCTCTACACAGGTGTTCACATCGTCGTGTTCAAGCTTCTCAGTCACATTTTGGCGTTGTACCTTGTCCTGCGCAGAGGTTTTTGCGGACATGTGCTGCCCGTCGTTTTCGCCATGGGTCGTGGAATCGTTTACGTCGCGCAACTAAGCTATCGGAGCTTCCAGCTCCTTGGGCTGCAGTGCTACGACGGCGTCTACCAGGTTTCGGCGATGGTCGGCGCACTCTGCACTCGCTTGCGCATCGCGGAAAGAGTCTTGCACATCTATCCGAGCGTGGCTATTTACTCGGCAACGATCGTTGTCTCGGCGTCAACAGTAGCAGCGGCGCAGGCAGTGGCGACAATCGCAATCAGCGTTGTCAGCAGTCTCACAGCTGAAAGTACAACTTATTGGAAAAAATTATCTAGAAACTAATGCAAATAATTCTCACGCGTAAGGCACAGCATTTGCAATTCAAGCCATCTAATTACTACTTCAGTCACGGTGTCTTTTGCTACCTGTCGAGCCTCTGGGCGGCTCTCAGCTTCGCCATTGTGGTTCAGAGCACCTTTAAAATGGCACCAAACGGATTATGTACTGAAACACATCAAACGATGAACGTATGAAGTTTGCTTGTGAAAGCGTCGGAGCAGAAATGCAAAAACAGCGGCAAGCAAGTACAGATGATGCCTTCGAGCCCAAAGACGCGGTGGTGCTAACAGCATATAGACACGGAGTACCTCAGCGTGTGCTCTGCGGCAAGGCCCGCCGCAAAAGCTGGGCGATAGTGCAGCGTAAAGAGATCGCTTGAGTAGCACTTGTCACTAAGACGCCGCAAGCATCCGAGACTACATCATGAGTATAACGCCTTACTCAACTGCTGCATCACGAGCATGATCCAGCACTCGGGGCACAGCAGCAGCCCCTCAGGCCTCTTCGAAGCCGGTTTCGGATGTCACAACGAGACTAGAAGCCAAAGCCCAAGCGGCCGATGTATTGCCGAAGTTAACCTCTGCACCTGAGGCTCTGCACCTGAGGCCAGTCCTCTTGCGCAAGTTTCAAAGACGCACGTCGAAGTCGCTCCAGTGGTCGAGCCGAAACCTCACCAAGTCCATCTCACTTATACAAGTATACCCAGAGAGTTCACCAGTCGCCAAAACCACAACGATGTCCAAGGCCGTGAACACTTGTCTCTTGTCCATTGTCGGAAACTCAGAGTCCACTGCCACGGTTGATGTTGGAGGGTCTAGCTCACCAGTATTCCGCCTTCTGGAAAGGCAACAAAAGGACCTAGGGGCAAGTCAGGGACAGCAATCAATTCATACTCTATACAAGTATGCACGCGGACAACAAGCGTCCATAACTAACGTTATTTTCAAGATTTGTTCCACGGAACTGCTGGACACCATTGTGGTGCGCTGTTTTAAGCGATGCCCAGGACGAAATGGCATTGGTGCTATACTGTGTAATCCCAGAAATGGCATTTTCAGGACGGAATTGCGTTGAGCCGCTAGCTGTTGGTGACACAAGGCAAGGAAGATGGTGAGAAACAATAAAATGTATGAATTAAATGAAGGTGGGGGGGTCTTGGTGTAAAAGCCCAACCACGACGACAACGTGCCCCCCCGTCGGTTGGGAAAAGTAATATGAATGAAGTATCGTGCTTCAGTCGGTCGTCATTTGTCGTCGATCTTTGCTCGGACTCGAATGTTGTGCTTCCGTTGGCCGTCCTTTGGAGTCCATCCTTGCTTGGTGTCATTCGAGCAAGCGCTCATTCTGTCCATGCATGGAATTTATATGTTGACCTCGTGCGTGCACATTGTAGAATAGGCACTTCAGATCGCACTATTGGGCTCCCTCTTGTCAACAATAGGATCGGTCGTTCGAGCTTTTTTCTGGCATAATGGGCTTGGTTGGAGACGGTGAGCTTGCTTGGCGACACTCTTGCACGGAACGACATTGCACCATGTCCATAGCGTACCTATGATGAGCAACGTCAACGCTGTCTGGCGTCAGACACGGATAGACATCGGAGCTCGTCCAGCTTGTGGTAAAGTTCCTTGGGTTGGGCGAATTGCGGAATGCTTTTGAAGTGCTGGATGCAAGAAAGTCGATCAAGTTGGCACTCGATTGTGAATCAAGTTGCGTCGTTGCCACGTTCGATTTTAGACTTTATTTCAATGAAATCAAAAATCATTTCAAAATTTGTAAAAAAATACAAATGCAATCGCGTTATATTGGTTTTATCAAGTGGTTTGAGCACAAAACAAGGATTGGATGGAGGCTTAACGTGTGTTTAACCTGCATATTGAAAATACCCAGTTCTGGCCACATCCCACAAAGTTACTGCCTTGGTGTTTGTGGGGCGAGGCCGTGCAGGGTTTGCACAGGCTCGCTGGTCTGCGCTCCCGAGTCACCGAACACCACACTGAATGTTTGCTTTGCGCTAAGCGCGGTCAAGTTGACAACGCTGGGTAAAATTAATCCAGTCGTGTCCACCACGACCTGGTGCAACGTAAAAAGCTGCCAATCAGCATTTTTGGTCATGAGTGTCGGTGTCGAGACCAACACCAACGACGACCTGCTGAAGCGCGCCTGCGCCGCGCTGGCTGTGCCTGCGGCCTATGTGGCTCGCAACGATCCGCACCTTGCCGAGCTCTCGCCGCTACTTCGTTACGGTGCCGCGTTGTACATCGGTGCGCTTAGCGCAGTAGCAGCCCACGCGACCATCGCGACGTGCGTACGACGGTGCCAGCAAGACGCTGCCCTCGTCAGACCGTGGAAGTCTGGCGCCCGCAGCATCCACTACGAGCGTGGCCTTGAGCATTTTTTGGAGCGCGATTACGTCAAAGCGATCCAGCACCTCACGCGAGCGGTCCAGCACCATCCACAGGAAGCCCTCTACTACTCGCGGCGTGCCGACTGCTACATGCTTTCCGCGGTACACTGTGACTTCCGGTGAACAATGGCTAAGTCAATGTGTCGGTCTAGGACACGACACGCGCGTATCAAGACTATGCGATGGCAGCGGTGTTGTCGCCTGGTGATGAAGACGCCAAGGCACGCGCCAAAGGCTGTGCCGCAAAGCTTTCTTCAGTGCCACCTCTACAGCCTATTCCGGTGCGCCCCCCATCCGTATTCCAGCGAATGCTCCGCCCCGAATCGAACAAGCCGTGGACAGCTACACTCCGCGACGTTGTTCTCATGATCGTGCTCACTATCCCCGTCTTCTTGCTTCTGCACACTGTTCTTTGCGTCATTTTCGACACCGCAATCAGCTTCACATCAATCATCTACTTTTGCGCCCAGCACACTTGCCACCGGGTGTGGCATTTTGGTACGTCTTCGCCTGATGGCTCCTCCCGGCATCTGACAATCTTTGTGTAGCCGTGCGACCTGTCGTTCTCGCTGTCGCTCCTGTCGCTAAAGTCATCGCGACGAAAGCGCAGCAATGCGTCGCTAGCGCCTGCGAAGCAGTCTTCCAGGGCGCGCGAGCTGCATTCCAGTTCCTGCATCAGCTCGCACTAGCGCTCAAGGCCCCAGTCGGCCTCATCCTTCAGGCCATCTCTCGCGTTGTGGGTGCAGTTGTGGAGTGCGCGTCGCAACCGCTGCGTGTCCTCCGGTGGCTCTTCACAAGCATTTCGTCGACTATCGTGGAAGTCTTTGTCCGGTTGGCTCGAGCTATCGACAGTGCGTTCAGCCCCGAATTCAAACGACGCTGCGCCACCCTCGCCAAAGACTTGGCAATCAGTGCCTTCGAGGTAGGCCTAGGCCTTTGTCGAGGCGTCTGGGCGATCGCTGTTTGGATCGCACGTGGCGCTCGGTGGCTCGTCACGGCCACATACGACCTGTCGATCGCCCTTGGGATTCCATCGGCCGTCGCAGCCATCAGCAGTGTGGTGACGCACTTATTGCACGGCATTTTTTGCCTCGTGAGTGCCGTCACCAGCCTCGCCGCCGACCTCGTCGCCGGAGCTCTGAGCACGATCGCCTCAATCGTCCTACTTGTCAAGTCGATCGTATCGTAAAGCTAGCTTCGTTTGTATCTCCATTGAGTCTCTGCGGCAACGGCGTCGTAAAGCTAGTTTTGTTAAGTTGCCCATTGCGCCTCTTGGTGTCCGTCGGCAAGTTGAAGTGCGCCCGGCGGGGCTCGTCCAATCACACGCCCGCATCCGAGCGTCGCCCAATGGGCGGTGGCCATTTGCCGATGAGAGGTGGTGCGATCTTGACGGCGGTGGCAGCGGCGGCGGATGCCTGCACGACCATCGCCCTCGGCAAGCTCGTACGTGCCATCTGACTTGGCATCAGTCCGAGTGATGCTGGTGGCGGTAGGCGACTACGACGGGGGCACCGATTGTTACTCATGCCGCCGATTGCAGCAGCTGCGACTTTCGCATTGGCAAGGTGCCGCCCAAGACCTATGCCCCTGGTGCGATGCGCAACATCGCACCATTTCGCCTAGCGTACCCTCGCTACGGTAACTTCGCTCATAGTTCGTTTGCGCTGGTGCAAACACGCAGCTAGTTGGTGACGACCGCGGCAGCGTGTTCACGCTCGCCAACGTTGACAACGCAGTGTTCAACTGGTCATTGACTGAGCCTGTTGGGCAAATCCCGCAGGTGCCAAGCACGTTTGGGTACATTTCGGGAATCTACGGCATCGTCAACGAGCGGCAAGTTGCCATCGGCGAAAGCACGTGCGGCGGGCGACTTATCAGCAAGCCCATTACGGCAGGCGGCCGTGCCCTTTTTGATGTTGCAGAGCTCACAACCGTGGCCATGGAGCGCGCGTCGACGGCCCGGGAGGCCATCGAGCTCATGGGCTCGCTAGCAGAGACGTACGGATACTACGGGGCCGCCTTTGACACAGATGCCGCGCTGGTCGAGGCCGGTGAGTCGCTCACCGTCGCCGACGCCACGGAGGCCTGGGTGATGCACCTGCACCCCGACGACTCAGGTGCGTCGGCTGTCTGGGCAGCGCAACGGATCCCCGACGACCACATCGCCGTGGTCGCAAACCAGTTCATCCTGCGCGAACTGAACCTCTCGGACCCGACGACCTTCCTGGCATCGGCCAACGTAGTCGACGTCGCGGCGCGCCAGGGCTGGTACGACCCCGAGCTCGACGGCGCTTTTGACTGGACGCTTGCATACGCTTATCGCCGCCCGGACCACTACTACGCGACGCGCCGCGTATGGCGAGTGCTCACATTGGCGCGTCCGTCGCTCGAGCTGTCGCCGACAACGGACCCGCTAGCGACCGACTACCCCGTGTCCGTGCAGGTATCGCGCTCGTCCACCGCGCACCCAAACTTGCGTAGGTGGCTTCGCCCCTGTCGCCCATGGCTCTGATCGCGATCCACCGCGACCACTACGAAGGGACACCCTTCGATCTGACGGTGGGGCCCATGGCCGGCCCCTACGGCAGCCCCGACCGCCTGGGTGAGCGCACGGACAACGGCACAGACTCACTCTGCAGACAGACGTCAACGGCAACGGCAACATGAGCAAGGAGGAAGCCCGGCGGGGCCATCAGGAGCGCGCGCTCTCCATGTTTCGCGCCGCGTACTCCTTCGTGGCAGTGCTGGACCCCGCGGATGCTCGCCAGGCGCACCTGTGGTTCGGCCAGTACGCTCCACATGCCACGTCGTACGTACCAATCTCCGCCTTGGCCGACGCCGTCCCCACTGCCTACTCGACGGGCTCTTTGCACGCCTTTGACCCGCGCGCGGCCTACTGGGCGACGGCCCTCGTCGGCAACTGGGCTGGGCGCTTCTATGTGCACTCGATGCCCACCGTTGCAGCCACGCAACGGGTCCTCGAGGCCGCGCTATTGTCGGCGCTGTCTGATGTGCGGGCGTCGGTCACCGCAGCAACAAACGAGTCGGAAGTCCGCGCCTTCCTTACGACGGCAAGCGAACGGTTTGCGATGACAACTGTCAGTGCGTACGAAGCTCTTTTTCACCGCCTTGTGGCCGAGTTCCACGACGGATACCAGATGCACGGCCTCCATGCGGCCACGATCGCCCCCGAGTCGTTCTTCTACCCCGAGTGGTGGCTGCGCCAGGTCGGGTACTTCGATGTGCCGGAACAAGTTCCTGCCGACGCCGGTCGCATTGCTTGGGTCCTTGGCTGTCTTCTCGCGGTCATCGTCACGTTCGGCCTTTCGTGGATGGGCTTCACTCTTGGCTCCAACCTCCTCCAGCGCCGCAGCCAAGGCTACAGCAGCATTCTATAACCCTTCGCCTATCGAGGAACGTACACGCGCAAGCAAGGAGTCGTATTGCCCGCGTGCTTCGTGCCAGCCGTCGTCGTCCCATCGTTGCCTCCTGTCGAAGTCGGCAGCGATCTTGTACTTGAAGTTGGGATTTGGCTTGGTCATTTTATTATATGCGTTTTAGTATGCTGATTAAAATAAGATCTGACGACGTTGGGCAGGCAATTGGAAATGCTCGCCAAGTCGTCCAAGGCCGTGGTGGGGAAGCTGGCGCCGGCGTCGAGCGTGCTCTTCGTGTGCGATATCCAGGAGATCTTCCGCGAGCGCATATATGAGATGCCGTCGGTCATCTCGGGTGCCAATACACTCGTAGCCACTGCCTCGGCCGGCCAATTTCTCATGCGTTGTAGGTGCAAGCGGCCAAGCTGCTCGACCTGCCTACGGTGGCCACGACACAGTATCAGGCACGTTTTGGCAACACGGTGCCCGAGGTGGGCTTGCCCGCAACGCTCAAGGTGTACGACAAGACGCTCTTCTCGATGCTCACGCCCGATGTGCAAACCGAGCTCGCAATCTTGCAGCCCAAGTCCGTGATCCTTTGTGGCATCGAGAGCCACGTGTGCGTGCTCCAGACTGGCCTTGATCTCCTCGAGGCAGGCTACGAGGTGCACGTGCCGGTGGATGCAGTCTCGAGCAGCACGTCCTTCCTCCGCACAATGGGCCTTGAGGTACGACAAGAAGCTGTACAAGGGTGTTTGACTTGCTGCGGCTCGTAGCGGCTTAAGGCGTCTGGTGCGTACCTGACGTCGGTTGAGTCGATCGTATTCCAGCTCACGGCGGACTCGAAGCACACCAACTTCCGCGCGATCTCGAACTTAATCAAGGCGCACACGACTGCGCCCAAGGGGCTTTCCCACTTGTAACATTCAGTATGGATGCTTCTTAATCACTACTCCTATCCGTGTCTACAGCTCCCGCGGGAAGTCGAACACGATGCCACTCTCAACCTTGGGATCCGCAGGGGGCTGTACAAACTACGCGCGTGACGCCCGGCACCTCCGGCGGTCGCGTACCTGCAGCTTCTGGATCACTTGTTTGTTAACTCGCGTCCACTGAACAAACTTCTGCACTGCTGTGCGTTCAGCGGCGCCCGGAAGAGGTCCACGAGGCCCTAGACCGCCGTGAGCTCAGCTGGGCGAGTGATGGCACCTCCGAGTTGGGAAAGTGCAGCCACTCGTGAACGTGCAGAGCGGCAAAGCACTTCTCAACGATCGCCAGCCGCGTCGACTCGTTGTGCACGCTGGTCTTGAGCCGGGCGAGGCGCGCGCACTGGGCCTCCGTGAGCCCCAGCGTGTGCTTGAGCTGCAGGAACTCGGGGTCGTTAGTCGCCGCAAGCGTCAGCATCCAGCTTTCCTCGTTGGCTTGGCGGATCTACGCGTCTGTGAGCACGGGGAGCGCAGGCAGCGGCCGCACGGCAGACGCATTCTGCGAGTGCTGTTTGAGAAGCAGCGACGTTTGGTGATGCTTGGTGTCCTTGGTCATCGTGACGCTTTGCTTCTGCTCGCCTGGCATAGAGAAGCGTGAGCCAAGGATGGACCGGTCGCGTACCGCTGAGAGCTTCGAGGAGCAGTTTGTCGTTGCCGCAGCCGAACTTGTGGCTTTTGACCTTCTTGAGGATCGTCTCGAGCTCCGACACCTCCATTTCGTACGTCTCGACGAGGCCCTTTTTCTTTTCGCGGCGAAGACGCGCCGACGCGCGATTGCGCTCGAGTCGCCGCTGCCGTCGCTCTTCTTCTTCTTGAAGCTTTTGGTAGATGCTCAAGAGTTCGGGATGCTGCATGATGTTGCGAATTTGCTCAGGGCCGATCTGCGACGCATCTTTCCCTGTCATCTTGGCGAGCAGTGTTGTATCAAGCGTCAAGCCCTGCGTTCCTTCCGCGAACTGCTGCGGCGTCACGATGCTGTCGTCGGGGTAAGCACCTCCTCGCGGACTGCTCGGCTCGGGAACGGTTGTCTTGGTCTTTTCCTTCATATACAACATTTGTGGTGGCGTTTTCCATTGGCCCTTGGGGGCGTGTCGCTTGCCGCCGTTGCGGTCCAGGTCGCCGTCGTCGCGTTCCATGGGTGGGGCGCTGTTGTAGCCCGTGTTGTAGCCATATCCTGGTGCCGTCATACCCGGATTCATGCCCATGTTAGACGGCGGCAAATACGACGACACATCATCCGAGTACATCATGCCCGGATTCCCGTGGGTAGGTGGCATCTGCATACCGTAGCCGTGGTGCATCTGCATGGGCATCGCATGCGGTGGCGGCTGGCCGTACATGCCACCCATGGCGGCGCCGCCATTTCTCTCCATCATGTGCTGGCGCTGGAGGTTCAGGCTCCGCTGCTGCTGCAGGTGCTGCTGCTGATACGGGTCCATGTCGGTCCTTCTCCGCCGAGTCCAAAATGCTATTGGTTCAGTCAGTGTGTTGTTGGCAAAGTATTATAATATTCCATTTCTTTGTGGCGAAGCCGCAAGCACATACAAACCACAGGTTATGGCATGAGCAGCAAAAAAAAAATAGCGGAAATAAAAGCGCGGTAGGTCGCGAATTCACTTAATAAAGTTGTATCCGACCGTCGCACCAAAACCGCGCGTTACGCAACACTTGCAATCTGTAACATCCTCGTGGAGAACATCCGGGTCCAGATCCAGTCGGCGAGGATCCGAACTTATGTAAGATAATATCGAAAGGCACACCACCTGGGCAGCTCGGCCATCACGCGGCAGAAGCGTCAGCGGACATGTCGATTCTCTACGATCCGCCGTCGAGTGACAGCCGTGTTCAGATGGCCACCAAGGCCACGCGCGGCCAACAGCCCCTGCCTGCCCCCATTTGTGCCTTGGATAGGATCCTCCGTGAGCATCGCGCTAAGCGATTGTAACTCGTGTTCGAATGCATTCGCTGCGACACGAAATGGGCCGTCCGTCGGCTCGCGGTAGTCTGCCGTGAAAAGCACCAGAGTAGTGCGATTGCCTCCACGGACGTAGCTGTCAACACTGATGGATGGTGCTACAGCGGCCTTCGGCTTACGCATACATAGCCTGGCTGTGATTAGCATCTTACACTTACACTGGTAGCCATCTACGCGTCCTCCTTTGCAGAAGCGTACGCTTGCATGAGGTGCAACATTGCGGCGCACGACTGCTTAGTCTCGTCGGAGCACGCCGTCTCGATGAGGCCCTTAAACATCGTGCTTTTGGAGAAGTACACGGCCATGGACATCTCCACGCGGCAGCGCCGAGCGCACGTCCCCACGACCCGCGTCTTGCTTTCGACGCGAAAGTATGACCCGTAGGGGACGTCGAGGCTCTCGTCGGTTGCGTGCATCTCGATTTCATCCTCCGATCGCTGCTGGTACATCTCGATGGCTTGGACGCGCGTCACGCCCTTCGAAAGCGCCGTTTCCACGGGCAACACCATCGCCCGCGTCCGAGTGAAGATGCCGCCTCCCACTGCCCGCCAGTCCGAGAGGACGATCTCTCGCGCGCGACGGCGCTTCAAAAAGTCCTGCGTGAAGCGCGTGCAAGTGACAAAGCGCGCATGAAACTCGGCCACAGACATCTCGAGTGGGCCACTGGCCATGGGCTGAAAGCTTCGGGACGGAGCTTTGTGGAGCTCGATGGAAGGCAGCGGTGGGTGCGCATCGTTCGCCATTCGTGAGGCCGCCAGGGGTTCTTGGTTGGGCGCGACGTCTGGTGGTCCGCAACGCCGCCCGAGAGCCTCACGCCACCGCGCGGCGTAGATCGCCGTGTCGGCTTGCAGCACGACCGGCTCGCCTCGGTGGGTCACGACGATGCCGTTGCGAATGTGGGCAAACGCGGGGACCTCGGTGCTGGCCTGCACGTTGCACGCAGCGAGTACCGACTGGATGCACTCTGGGGTTGCTCGATCCTCGAGCTATGTGGTGCGTAAGAGCATCGCATTTGCAGGTTACACTTACGAGGGACCAGAGCGCGTCGTCTTCGACGTAAAACCAGCGGCGGCTCTTGGCGCCTGTGGCTCGCGCGACGAGGAATAAGTAGCCGCGGATGGTTCCGGTGTCGACCGCCCACGGGTCTCGGGGCTGAAGCTGCCCGAGAGCGTTGCAGTGCGTTTGCAGCGCTGTCCAGCGCGCCTGGGGTCCCGCGCCCGAGTCTTCGACCAGTAAGGCGTCGCACGTGGCGCTGAGCTCCTGCCCCATGGCGAGGACCCGCGAGAGGGCGGTGGCGAACGTAACATTTACGTGCTGCACCATGGCGAGTCGGGCGCGCTCGAACGTTGGTGCCGCGGCCTCGACGAGCCCCTCACCGACACCGTCGTGCGCCGCTTGCAGCGCGAGGCCGCGCAGCTTGAAGAAGGCGGCGTTGAGCTCGCGCCGGTGCCTCGCGCGGTCAGTCCCCAGAGTCGTCTGAAGAAATGAGTCCAATGGCTCGATGAACCGGGTGTCCAGCGCCGACAGCAGCGAGCGGTGCTGATCTGCAAGCCCACCGCAGCTTTCGCCAAAAGGCGCCCAGGCAGCCGCCGCCGTCGACACCAGGTACTCAAGACACGAGTCGCCACTGCCCAGCGGTTGCAGCAAGGTTGTCTGCAGGTCGGTCAGCGTCAAGAGGTAGCAGTGACCGGCTGCAGCGACAGACTTGGCCGCCAGAAGCACGCGCTTGAACGAATCCTCGAGCGGGGGCCATGCCGCGTCAATTTCCGCGAGCTTGCGACGGAACATGGGCGAGTCGTCGGTGTAAGCGAGGAGGATGGGTGCTTCCGGAAGGTCGGCGTCGTCGTCCACGTTGTTTTCCTCTGTCGAGCTCGATGACGCTTCGTCGGGCACCGCTTCATGCGGAGTGAAAGCTGTCGAAGACGCTGTGAAGGCATCGATCTGTCGTGAGAAGACCGCTGCCGCCCCAGCCGTCACCCCGCACTCAGCGCGCAGCTCGTCGACGGTTGCCGCCCGCAGCTGGGCGATGCACTCGAGCAGCGACGGCGCGACCGGTTCGAGAGGCTGGGCTACAATGCAGCGAGTAAGCGAGCGATCAGCGGGTAGCGATACGTGCGACGTGTTCCTTTGTCGTGTCCTGTGAAAAGATAGATTTGACAAACGACTCGAAGGGCGAGTCGTCGTTGTTACTGGGGAGTTCCTTGGCAGAAAGCGACACAGCGCCAAGACGAACACACTTGCTGCGGCTGTGGAGGGGCAGGACCTCGTGCAACTCGGCACTCAAGTCAAGCACTAGCCACACTGCGCCGATGCATCACATGCGCAAGCGTACCTGCCCCCGATTGCATGTTATAGAGCCCCGATAGCGCGGGAGCACGGTGATCCTGGCTGCATCTGCGGATGGCTTCGTGAAGAATCCATGCCACTGGTCGCGAATCCGCAACATTGGGCAGCACGACGGTGTCTTTGGTGGCCTTGCTCAAGTGAACGCTACCTTGATCCTTAGCGTCTTTAGATCGTCGGTACGTACACGACGTTGGTGTTGCCTCCCATGCGGCAAGATATCTTCAACCGGCGCTGCAAAGTGGCACCAAACAGCTTTCAGTGGGGGGCCTCCCACATGGACTTTCTCAGGTCCCATGAAACGCTTGCTGCCGGGAACTTGCTTTTGCATGCTCTTTGGATTTCAACGACTGGTTCCATCGCGCGTGGCGGAAACATTCTCGATACAAAGGCACCAAAAAGCAGCGGTTCGGAGGTTCGTGGTGCCCACTGGCACCAGCGTGAACTTCTTGCTAACACGATGTGGAACCCTACGTCCGGCCAACTGCATTTCCAAAGCTCCCAATTCGATCGCAGGTGGCCTGAATTACTCTGAATTAAATATGTATTTATAATATAACGATGTTACAAGAAGGGGGTGTAGCGCAGTGGTAGCGCGTCCGCTTTGCATGCGGAAGGCCCCGGGTTCGACCCCCGGCTCCTCCAAAAATTTTACTTTTGAATAAATTTATTGCGAAATGCATGGTCCAGTTCTTCATTGCAATGTTTTTGCGCCACACAGCCCGCCAGATGCGCCATGCCGCGCGCAAGGCCATCGGTCCTGCACGCGGAGGCTTGAGTCAGCGCCCGTGGTCCATGACGCAGATGCCTGCAGTGCGTTTTATGTCAACCTCGGCGCCTGGCCCGGTGGAGCCAACCAACCCGTTGGCAAAAGCCTACAACGACAAGGAGCGATTCTTCAATTGGGACGAGGCCGATCTCTTTGCTCAAGACGTCTCGCTCTTCGGTAAAATGGCCATGTTCGTTCAGCTTCACGCTGCTGCGCCCACAGTCAAGACTGCCTTCGATCTGCCAGAGTTCATGGATGGAGCGAAGAGCGCGATCGAGACGGTTCTTCGGACGGTGTACACCCCGGCGTTCTTTGAGGCGGCATTGAACCCAGCAATCGAAAATGAAGCCATCACGTTGCTCCGCTCAGTTATGGGTCACAACTGCGTGGACACGCTGATGCTCGGCTTCACGGAATTGGCGAAGAAGGGTTGCACCAAGTTTGACCTTACGCAGTTGGACATCAAGGACGTGGGCCTCTCAAACGTCTTGCTCAAGGACGAAGACGAAGACAAAAAGATGGCGTTGCTCATGCAGGTGTCCTTCACGATGGTCGAGCATGTGACGACAACATTGAAGCAGGAAGACGGCAAGGAAACCACGACCTCCAACGTCCGCGAGGCCGACTGCGTCTGGGTATTCGAAAGCGACGTTGTCAATGGCGAGCCCGTGGGCTGGACCATCGTTCAAATTGCGTAATATAGACTCCAGCTCCTCAGCTTTCTCCCCCGCAGATTGGCGCCTGTACTCGCCTTGCTCATCCCCGGCCATTTGGATGCTCCGGCATACCTTCGTGCCATAGTGCAGCCTATCTTTCATGTCTGTGCCCGTAAGTCTCAACAGCGAGCTCTGTAGTCCCGCGCTAGGAAGACCATCCTTGGGAGGCGCCTCGGGAGCAGTTCTCGGCACCGATATTTTTCCCACGGAAAAATTGCATACAAAACTCAAGTGGACATTATGTATTTTTTATTTCACAGAGTTGTTTGAGACCGCAAGATCGCTCATGCTTCGCCGGGCGTTGGTGCTGGGCCGTCATCAGGTGCCGCCTGCTAAGGCGCTTGGACGCCCATGGACACACGTGTGTACGTTCTCGTCCATCGACACGATCGCGCAGAAAACGTCGAAGGACCTAGAGCGATTCCGCGCATGGGATGGCGCCGAAATCTTCTCGCCAAAGCTTTGGTTCTTCACCAAGTTCAACATGTTCACCGTGCTGCACACAGCATTTCCAACGTCTCCAGCTGCATACGATATCCCCGAGTTCCTCCAAGGCGCAAAGGATGCGATGCAGTCCGTGCTGTCAACGATTTACTCGCAGGAATTTTTCGACGCCACTGGTCCAAACGCACAACTCGTGTTTCTTCACAACATCATGAGCCCCGCGTGCGTCCAAACGTTTGTTGATGGCTTCCAGGTGCTTCGCGAGAACGGAGTGACGGGCTTGAAGCTCACGCAGCTCGAGATCAAAGGTGTCCACCTAGAGGCCGTCGACCTCTCCGACGACGGCCAGACGATACGGCTGCATGTGCTCTTTTACACGGAAGAACACATCACAACGACGGGTACGCTGAACGGGCAACAGATATCGGAGCAGTCAGTGCGCGACGACCAGAGCTCGTGGATTTTTGAGTCACCCGTGGCTGAGCCCATGAAGTGGACTATCGTGGCCATTTAATGCTCTATGAATACGAACTCGATGAAGTCCGGCAGTTAACCCCCTACTGGATCGATGCGTGTGTCGACCAGTAGGCCACCGACGCCATGTAAGCGGCCCGGTCAACGGGAACGCCGGACCCTCCTTCGGCCTTTCCGAGACCATTGCGGAGAATGGTGATCGGATCCATGGGCAACTCGTACGGAACATCTTGCGCCTTTACGTAAATGATGCCCCATGGCGCACCATCGCTGCGCGGGTCGTCAGCGTGCCCAGTGGCCGCATTTTCCAGGCGGATCTGCTCGCGGCTATAGAGGATCACGTCAAGGTAGGACGCCTTTCGCGGCGTCACAGCGTCCGCTGGAAACCACCGCACAAGCCTACACACAATTAAGCTCTCGTTGACATGACGGTTGGAGTCGTACACGGGAAGCTCCGTTGGCACCCGAGCTTCGTACGCGGTGCAGAGTAGAGCCTTGTTGGCGTCTGTAATTGGCGCCGTGGCCACGCACGCGTCTGTAAAGTTTGGCAGAAACAAATGCTTGCAGAAGGGCGCATAACTACTGGGCTCAGTGAGGAAGAAGCGCCCAAGAGCCGGTCGACCCGTCAACAAGGGTGCATCCGTTGGCAAAAGCCGCATTGACACGAGCTTCAAAGTCGGCCTTGTCCCAGCGCAGACGCGTTCCATCGTGTCCAGGATCTTCGAACTGAGGTAAGCAGAAGCGGTCTACACAGCGCCGCGGCGGCTCTCTCCATGTCTGGGAGCGCGTGCTTACCCAGAGCCAACTGCATCTTCCTTGGTCACCTCCGATCTTGTCACGCCTTTAGTCGGGAAATGCCACGAAATATGAAACGGCATATCCCGCTTTTAAGCGCAAAATGCCTAATTTAACAGCAATCATGTCCAATTGGCATTGCCAGAAGAAGGGTGGACGGTTGCGATGCTGGCAACCAAACTTCTCCGCAGAGGTGCCAGCTTCGTGCGGCCGAGCCGCGCGTTCTCGTCGGCACCTCCGACGTTCGATGCTAGATCCTTCGCGGATGCATTCGAGCGTGCGTACGACGACCGAGACCGCCTCTATGCATGGGACGAGCAGAACATCTTCAAGCCCGATACTTCGTTCGTCAAGAAGGCGTTGTCTTTCGCCCTCCTTCACCATGTATCTCCCAGTGGTGTTCTGGACCTGCCCGACTTTCTTGATGGGGCGCAGGTCGCCTTGGATCTCGTTCTGCACACGGTGTACACCCCCGAGTTCCAGGCGTACGTGCGAGACACATCCGCCGTCTCGCCCCCGGTAGAGCTTCTTCAAAGTCTCATGACGCCTGATTGCTTTAACGCACTCGTCGCAGACTTCCAGCAAACGCCCCAAAGTGTGGGCTCGTCCGTGGAACTGTCCCAACTCGACATCCACAGCGGCCAGTTCAGTGGGCTGCTCATCGATGGCCAGCAAATGAAACTCGCTCTCAAGGTCCTTTACCACACGACGGAACACATTACGTCGACGATCGATGGCACTGCTTCGACCTCGGAGCGAGACTCGTACTGCCAGTGGACGTTCGAGACAAGCATCGCTGACCCCAACGTGCTCGACTGGCAGCTCATCGACATGTACGACGACGACATCTAACTCCGTTCCACTGTAATCGCAGCAGCCACACCCGTGGGGCTCGGTCGGCACATCGCCCGGAACCAGGCTACCCAGCAGTAGTACGATTTGGACTTGGGTGTATTTCTATAACTTAGGCGGCTATTCTACGGGCTATGGTACTGTTTATAGCGTCTGGACCAGGGTGGCCGTCTGCTGCTTCTTTGGGGGCCGGCTGTCGTCGCCGGGGGGCTCGAGTTCGCGCTTGGTCTGGTCGAGATGCTCAAGCGTGAAGAGGAGGAGGCGGATTTCCGCCAAGAAGCCCGGCTGCGTCTTGCCGCTGTGGCGCGTCGCGCCGAAGCTTTTGACGTACGCGTGGAGCTTGTCGCGGTTGCGCATGAGAAGGGCCTCCACTTCGGGGGTCTTGTTCGGGTTGGCAACAAAGATCTTGAAGATATGAAACGCATCCATGCGCAACGCATCGCTGGGCAGGCGCAGGACCCGCAGGATTGTTTTCAAGTGCTCCTTCTTGGAGATGTACTTCATCATGACTGCGCCATTGGCCGGGTCGAGAAGCACTTTCGAGAGGATTTGCAACGCGTGGCGCTGCGTGGCGTAGTTGCCACAGAGCAGCAACCGCTGGTACTGTCCAAAGACGTAGTCGAACTCGGCGAGAAGCGTTGGGACGGATCCCTTGTGCGTTAGAAGCCGCCCGAGGTTCGAGAGCGCGTCAGACGACACTTCAAAGTGTGCGTGCGACGCGGCCACGTCCACGAGAAGCTCCAGTTCACCTGGCATGTTAAGGAGGAAGTTGTGTGCGCAGTTGATGCGGGCAAGGCAATCACGGAGCATACTTCCGCACACGAGGGCTATGTCCGTGCTTGCCCGGTAGCCCGTCACGAGGCGTGCCATGAGCGGCTCGGTACATACGGCGTCGGCAAACCCTGCTACGTTGCGCTGTACAAGGGCCCGAAAGAGCGCGGCGATGGATTTGTGTGCCTGGAACGACAGCTGCCCCAAAAGTGCTGGTGCAAGAAGACGTTCCATGACGTGCGTGCGCAACAGCATCTCGGCCACCTGCTTGCATTCCTCGTCCTTCATCGGGCGGTCCGGTGTCCCATACAACACGTTGCGCAGCTTGCCCACGAGCCGCTCCACACGCGCATGGCCGTCGCCGTCAATGGCGTCGTCTGCGTCACTTCCATCGCTCTCGTCCATCGGTGCCACGTCGTTGAGCAACGCATGCAGCGACGCGCAGAGCGCGGGGCCATCGTGTTTCCAGAAGAAGACGCTCATGGCAAATTCGCAACTGGCGGCGGAGGTGGCCGCGCAGGTAATGTTACAGCCTCGCTGGCGACTGCGGACCACCTGCTCGTTGCGTCAGTGTCGCGACGCGGCCTCCGATTGGCTCCGCTTCCGAGGCTGCTCACCTTCAAGCGCCATGTCTCCGCCACCGCCATTTTTTTTTGAAAAAAGAACGTCTTTTAATGCGACTGCGCCACCGTCCCAGCCAAACACCCGTGTGAGAAGGAGATTCGGTGGGAAAGCGCGTTAAAATTTCGCGTCATTTTTTGGTCGTCAGCGGGGGCCGTGGGATGCGGGCCGCGCCTGGCACGACGCGCGCGGCGCCCAAAGACACGGGGGCCGCCGCCGCCCGCTTGCCTCGACCAGGATGGGCGCGGCTTCTAGATTTCCCACCAGTCGTTGGAATTCCGCGAGTTGGTGTCCCATATCGCCATGGGGTCACCCGTCGTCGCGCGACCAGTCATTGGCGCATCAACGCCTTTTCTTCAAAACAACGCGATATCACGTGGACGAATTCGTCCGAATGTGTGCAAAAGCCAGCCACATACGCACCCGACTGCGCAGCGGCCACGTGGAGGCAGCCGCAGCTGCAGATGCCGCTTCGACACATTGCGGAGCGCGATGAGGAGGAACTCAGATCGATGCTGGAATTTGCCCCCCACCGAGGCCCAGCTGCGATGTCTTGTTGAGGCGCCTCGTTGGGTGCACGGGTTGGCGCGTCCAGCTGCCGAGTACTACCGTAGAGGTCGGCGGCTTTGGTACTCTACTTAAAAACGTGCGGCCATGGCAAGTGGGCCTTTTTCGTTGCCTTCAACGATTGGCTTCAACCATGCACGCCTATCAAGGGGAAAATAGTGTCGATTTACGGTATAAACTGGAACTACGGTACATGGTACGGGGCCAACCACTTCAGGAACCACGTCGGGCGGCTGCATGCAAGTGTATGTACGAGGCAGCGCCATGGCCCTTTCTGAAGTACCGACAACGGCGAAGGACGACACCTGACACACTATTCCCGACGTGATCTAAATAGTGTGAAACCATTTTCCAGCAACGGGAATTTTGGCTTCGAATTCCGTGCGGTCATTTTGGTCCCACGGCAGTGTCGGCATCGCGGTGATCTCGGTGGTGTCATCCGTTCCCATCGACGAGGCAACGACAATACGCTTGCCCGCCTAGATGCGGCTGGGGCATCGTCGCTCACGCTTGCAGGACGTCTGGGCTTCGAAAAGGTACTCGTGCATAGGGCTGTGGACGTGACCGGCGATGCTGATATGTCGCGTTCCTCGATACCAGGCCTTGGGTAACGGAACCCACATATCTTTCGAGTCCGGCATTGCCCCGCGTGAGGTGGTCTCGTGACGGCGGCCTGTCGATGGCCCTGGACCTGGTCGATGCGACCTGGTCCAAGGGGCTACTTGAATCAGAACAATGGGGGGCAGAATAAGATTAAGAATACAATACTACACGGACATGCCCCGTCAGTTGTCAATGCCGAGGTAGCGCTTGCCGACTTCGTAACTTGAGATCATGATGGCGCAGGAGGGTACGATCTTGGCGAGGCGCGCCGAGAGACCGGTCATCGCAGCACCAGGACCTTGGGTGCGGATGAGGCGCCGCAGAACTTGCGCCGTCGACAGGTTCATACTGCCATCGACTTGCTGCAGCGTCTTTACCACATCGAAGGGAGTTGTAATCGTGGCGGCAATCGCGCCAGCCATGGCGCCAGCACAGAACGACTGCTGGATGCGGGTCGAATCGGGGTACCGGGCTTCGAGTGACTGGCGAAATTGTTCAAAGCAAGTCCAGTAGATGGCGCTGAAGGGAACATCACGCGCGAGCGTCGCGCTGAGCCCGCGGTACAAGGCGCCTACACCGTTCTGTTGCACAGCCCCCCGCAGCGTCTGCAGAACGCCGCCCGAGAGCTGCGCTCCCTGCATTCGCGTGCGCACAAGCTCGAGCGGCGACACGATCGTGGCTGCGACGATGCGCGCACTCGAGCCTGCGAGGAGGGGCATGAGGAACGCGACTTCGGGGAACTTCTTGGAGCCTTCATGAACAAGGTGATCGTACGATGTGTAGTAGAGTACTGTGGAGGGAACAGCCAGCATGAGCGTCGGAGGGAGACCGGCGAAGAGGCCCCGAGCACCTTCAGTGCGAAAGATATGCCGCAGAGCATCAAATGTGCCCGTGAACTGCAATCCATGCGAGCGACAATTCGCTTGCACGCAATGCACCGTCATCTGCCGAAACTTGCATGGGGCCTTGGGAGCCGCCGACAGCAGTGGGTTACGCATGGATCGACACGGCGTAATGCGTGGCGTGTGCTGGACGCACTTGGATAGGCATGACGTCTTGGACTTGGCGCCACACGATGCCGTCGAGTAGGACTGGGTCTGAGACTGCAAGCGGACCTTGGCCACGTCCAGAGGCGTCACAAAGAGCGAGGTCATCATGGCGCCCGTGGAGGCTGCAAGGGATTTCTTCAGCGACGTCGCCACGGGGCTCTGCTCGGCGGAACTGCTGGGGCTCATCTTGGCAACTGGAGGTCGAAGCATCGGGAAGCACCTCCATGGCACCACGAATATGCTACCTGTGAAACTTTATATTGAACCACAAGCAGCGTGGATCCGACCAATCACAGACCAGAAACAATTTGATTGGCCATCGGCATTGAGCAAACACCGCGGTTCTGGGGCTCCGGCGAGTGCACCGGGCGCCGGAGGCGGGGTGGACGGCGCCGGGAATTGGCTTATGTAGTACTTGGGCGACCACTCCACAGGGCATGGTAGTGGGTTCTACCAGAGCTGGACGATCGCATGGCTGCAACACTGAGGCACCCGAGCCACACTCGAGGCGACATTACGACCCAGCCACCTGGCTACGACGTTGCGACGCTTCCGGCGCAAAAACCGCCGAGAAGGGTGTTCCAAGGACAAAGGTTGTGGCAAGCTCACCGCCAAGATTCGACCGAGGTGAGGAACGGTACGTGTGTACTGGATTGGCGAATCACCCACACTCTGGTCGAATTCGAACCCCGAGTTATCAGAGAAGGGTGCGGCGGGAACGAGAGGATCGCAGTAACGAGCCCGCGCGTGGGCGCGCCCAATGGCGCCGCGCAGCCCGTGGGTACCGGCGCATGAGCGCGCATAGAAAGCTCGCAGCGCGTCAGGCGGGGGCAACTGTCGGGATGATATCGGGGGACGCCGTGAACAACAGCCCTGCGCGTGGGCGCGGCCAATGAGCGCACACGACACGCGATCTTTGGGGTCCCAGCTGCCGCCCGCAGGTTGAATGCTGGTTGAATGGTCCTCGTTCGAGTGCCAGAAGGTTGGTCTGTCATTGTGGATTGTCTCTGAGGTTATCTGGCACAACCAGGAGACACGTCGTCGACCATTCGTTGTCAGAGGACAACGAAAACAACAGTTGGTGCTATTAGACTTACGCCTCTTGGCTGGTCAAGAGGACGCCGACGTGCGCAGCCTTCGTACGCTGCTCGTGGTCGTGGCGGTTGGAGAGCCAAGACAGCCACGTCTTGTGTACAAAAGAGAGGCCTGCGACAAAGAGGATCTTGGAGTGCTGCGGCACAGCCCAAAAGTTGACGATCTGCGCCGGCGTCCAAAAGAGCACGGACCCGAAGGACGCCGTGTGCCACTCGCGCTTGAGCTGGATTGCCGTCTCTTCGACGCTCTTGCCCTTGACAGCATTCGTAATGAAATAAAAGGACGGAATCAGGAGCAGCGGCGTATGCACGTAGCAGTCGATGAACGTCTGAAGGAACACCGTGCGCGGCGTTGGCGTCGTCCCCATGACCTTGTCGAAGTACAAGTACAGGCTCTTACACGGACCGCCATAGTACACGAGTCCAAAGAGCGCAAGCCCGGCGGTGCGAGAAACGTCGAGCCCATCGCCGTCAACCTGCAGGATCTTCTGACACGTCACGTCCGCCGTCGTGAGCACGGCCGAGGCCGTGACGCCAGCCACAACCCGCGGGTATTTGGTGCTCACGGCCTTGTACCACGCGCGCATGCCCAGGAAATCTTGACCCTTGGCCAGCGTCCCTTGGTATTCGGCATCCGGTTGGCATGTTGAAGTTGAAGTGAGCCAGAGAAGGGCTCCAATGCGCCGATCCCCAAGTAGCCATGCCCTGTCACGAAGCCCACAACGCCATGGATCCTCGAGAACACCATTGACACCAACAATATTATGGGCTACCCGCCGAACATATCCCATCCTAGCCCAATGTGCTCGATGTGATTCGCCATGGCCATTGCAAGGGCCTCGGCTGAGCGCAGGCGCTGGTGCTTGGACTCTTCAGCGGGGATTTCTGCATCAGCCCCACGCATGGACGCACCCAGCTCGAGCTGAATGGCATTGGCACCGGTGGCCGAGTGGCCGTACGTTCTAAGCGTTCATGAGCGGCATCGGCGGCTGTGCCATCAAACCTCACGATGTACCCGCCGAGAAACTCCTTGCGCTCTCTACGAGTCTCGGTGAACAGAAGGAAGAACGTTCAGCTGCCTACGCTTCCCAGCCGAGTCGACCGTCTTTGTCGTGCTCGGCGGGCGGGTACAGGCCAAGCCACGCCTTGTCGAGAAGCGCTTGGTGTAAATGACCAAGGAAGTATCTGCGCTATGCATGACGCCATACCACGAGCAACGCATGGCGCACCGCTGAACCGAGTCCATCGAATGGATCGTGAGCCCGTTGTGGGTGCCGATGTACACGAGTTGCTTGGACTCGACGTTGGAAATGCCCAGGCGTGGGCACGTAGCGGCGCGTTGGCCATGGATGTCCAACAGAAGCGGGTCGTACATCGGAAAGCGCAGCCAGATTTCCTGCAACGCATGCAGCAGTGTGCTGAGAGAACTCAGAAAACCGAAGAGCCAGAGGGCGAGCGAGTACCTGTGGTACGTGGCATGAATCCGCTCAGCTAGCGCCGTGTCGGGTACATAAGCATCTTCATGCGCAGCGCGGTTGACATCCACGTACTTGCGATGGAACTTGGCAATGACCATGTACGGCTGGCCTCCACCGGTGAGTCCATGGAAAGCTTTAGCGGCGTCTATGCCATTGCTGCGATCAGTTCCAGCTCCGACGACTTCGTGTACCGGCGCCGACGTGCACCGTTCGGGTATCGGCGAAGATAGTAAAGCGCTTGGCGCTGGTTTTCGAAGGTGAGCGCTGCGTGAGGTGGCTCATTTGCCATCGCCCAAGCAAGGTCGCCGCCGTGGCGCCGCCTCCGTGTGGGATCGAAAGCAAGATGGGCACGTTGCCTCGTCGAAATTCAACGAGGTACGGCACCCCACTGAAGTCCGCCTACGCGACCGTCAGGCATGAGCGGGCAGCTGGACGATACAGGGAGATGAGGGGAGAGAGTTGCTTCGTATTCGCGGTCTTTGGGATTACACGACCAGACAATGAGCTCGGGCCGCGACGAGATCGCGCCATCGACGGATGTTAGTACGCTGTACTGTGCCCGCCCGAGGGCTATCTGCAGCTCGAGTGCCTTGAGACCTAAGTGGGCCGCGTCGTGGCATCCGTAAGCGTAGCCAAGTACGCTGTCGCTGCCCTTATCTAGCTCGTGCATGAGATGGTGCGCGGTACGTGGATACTGACGTGTCTGGACGATTCGCGGCATACGTGGGTGGAAGCTCACTCGAAAGCCCGAGAGCACAATGGGCGTCGCCTGAGCAGTGAATTCAGGAAATGGATCGACAACGTTGCTGAATTTCGGAACGAATAGCTGTTTCTGGCGGCTTCCGGTGTCCTGTCGTGGGCAAACGTAGGCTTCGTGACGGGCAACACAAGCGGCGCCCCCGCAAGCAAGCACGAGGTGTGGCCAAATGTGGGCTAGGCGCGCCGGCTTTTCGGCCTCAGCTACATACTTTACGTGAGCTTTTTGCGTCGCTTGGACTCTCATACGCAAAAGCGCGACTTCGATGCACGTTGAGAGCGGGCTGAGCGTGGCAAGGACATTGATCGTCCACGCGCGATCCTCCTTGAGAGCCACGGCGACGTGACGCACGGCAGTAGACAAGAGGAATTGCTGGTACTCAATGACCGCCTCGAGCCGATTAGCTGTCGTCCACGTAGCAGTGCAGTGTTTGCGGTCGCAAGACGGGCACTGGCGCGGGATTGCTGCTTCGTTGGACCGAAGCCATTGTGCCAGCTGGGCAATGTCTTGCCACATGAACTTGCCATAGAGGCGACGGAGCTGGTGCATAGCGCATGAGACGTCGCGTGGGCTAGGCGCATGCGCCTGCAGCCAGAGGCTGCGGATGGGCAACGATATTTCGTCCATCGCGTCCCTTCTTGTATGCGCCGCGAGGTTTCTTTCGATCTGCCGAGTTTGAAGTTCCACGGAATCGAAGTTGAAGATCCGGTTGGACTAATTCGAAATTCGATTTTTCGGCGCCAAATTGCTTGCTCTTGGGCAGCCCCAGCGCCCAGCAGCTTGGGCAGGCTCTCTTCCTCGGGCACGGGGCCTGCATTGCGTCGGACCCTTGGCGCAACCTCCACGCTCTCGTCTTGGCAGCAACTCCGGTACAGGAACCGAGTCAGACGGAATTGCTGTTTTTAAATTTTATCCTGTGGCAGACACGTCAAAAGCTGTGGACTTCACAAATTGAAGCCTCATACAAGCCAAACATTCACAGCCCCGGAGAACAATGGGCGAGAGAACTAAGCTCGTAGGCGTGCTCTCTATGCTAGCAGGGATGTTCATCCATCAATAGACCGATCCTTGCGTCCAAGCCCTCATCAATGGATCGTGCCTTGCTTGAGCCCTGTGCTTACGCATGTCTAATTGCTCCCGATGCATTCAAATGCTTGTAATGAATGGGCCTCGGCCAGGTTTGGCCATGCACTGTCACAGGAACCGACCAATCGATGCCCCGAGCTGCTGCACGTGGCCGAATGTGAAGGCTCCGTGGCGCCAGCAAGCCAAGTCGCGGCAAGGGCACAAGAGCCGGCGGATCGCTAGACGCAAAAGTGATAGCAGGCGACCAGGGCTGCGGAAGGTGACTGACTGGGCGCTAAGTGAACGAAGTGGAGGCTGACACACGCTAGATTCGACTGACCCGCACCCAGAGGGGCTGGAGCGGGAGTGCGCTTTATCAGTCCCTGGAGCTACTGGGGCCATGCTTCCGGGGCTGACCACGCGATCGCGGCACAGACGCCGCTCGATCAGAGCCGCCGTCGTGTTGTGCCGTCAAAGATCGTCAATTTCCTTCAACCGTCCGGATAGACAACCGGATGCCGATAGTTTGACATCCGAACGATGCGCCGAGCCGGAACATCGTGGCGGCGCGGTAACTCAGTGACGCCGCCTCACGGTGAGCGACGCTCCTCCACAACAGACATGAGAGAAAAGCTCTCTGCGCGGAGCCCAGCGGTGGCGCCGCCGGTGGAGCAGACCTGGCGCGCGTACGAGCCTAATGTGGATCCTTTCAGTCGTCTGCACCGGGACCCCACGGCCCACTTGCACATAAAAGAATCCGCAACGCAGACTGAAGACACGGAATGCCTTGGTCACTACGGCTCTATTGATGCCATGTCCATGGAGACGATCGACCACTTGATTCACCTGCTCACCAAGGTACTGCGGCTCACACGAATCGCCATAGTGATGGGCCGCGATCCTAGCGCAAGCAACAGCTTATGGATATTGAGAATGACCCCTCGCCCCATTCAGTAAGTTCGCTGCCTGCAGTAGGTTGTATTCCGTGGTGTGCTCGTTGAGCGCGTGCGTAGCGCGAGGAATCGCTAACGCAGGGGGAGGAAGTTGCACCAGCCGCGCCCAAGCGAAGCCGGTCGTACGAGGCACTGGTGCAAATGGAAGCAATTCTAGAAGCTCGCCACCAGCAGCTCATGAAACACGGAACACTTGAGGCGTACGAGCGCACGACTACCACGAGCCGACCCGCCATGACCGACATCCAGGACGAGATCGCGCGCATGCATACGCAGCTCTTGCCGCACAATTAATGCTTTAAGTGCTTAGCCCTGGTAGACTCGGATTTTCTCGCCCGTCGACAAGGGGGAAAAGACATTCACGCGCCCCCACATGATGGCTTCTTCTAGCGAGATGGCCGAGACGTCGTCCTCAAGCTTCACCGCTGGCCCGTGGATCACTTGGCCGGTGAAGAGCGACCGAAGCGGGTACTTTGCCTGACCAGCCGACGGGAGGTTCGCCCCCGGCACCACCACAGCTTCGATCGGCCTGGTCTCTTTGTCTGCCCACACTGTCAGCGGATGCCCGCCAGAGCCTAGTACCCGATGGCGACGCAGCGTAGGCGCCAAGGGCCGCTACCCGCGCCTCCAGATCTGCGGACCACGACGCGCGGGTGCGCTCGAGCTGCGCGAGCAGTATGCGCAAGCGGTCGACGTCGCGGCCACGGCAGTAGTCGGCCTCCTACAAGCGCATGAGCTGTGTGCGAGGGGTAGAACGTGCCGCCTCAAGCAGCGCGGTCTCGGCGACGGGGAAGCGAATAGCAGCACCGTGGCACTGCGCATGCACCACGTGGAAGAGGTACGAGACGACGGCAACAGGGAAATGGGCCTCCATGGCGCGCACGGCACCAACGTAAGCCATGATGGCAAGAAACGAGGCGCGCTGCCTGTTTTGTCATGAGCCGCCGGCATCAGGAGACGGGTACTTGAGAGGCAGTGCCGCGGCATCGAACGAGGCCAGCACGCCAGTGAACGCGAGCACAGTCGTCCAGTCCACGCGGGAAGCGCTCAGGTGCTCTGCACCAGCTGAAGAGACGCCGCGAAGAGCCACGTACCGCACACCTCGATGCTAGCCACCTGAAAGCCCTGCGAGCACTCATAAGCAGTGCCGAGCACGTCGCGTACCTCGGTTTCGTCGCCCAGCAACAGATATATGCGCACAGCGTCCACAGGCTACGCAGCAGCAGAGTTCGACGAGCCCGAGGCGATAGGCACCGTACGCGGTCGTCGGCCAATGCCTCGCGCAGCTCGGTCTCGAGGTCCACCTTGTCGAGCAGGTGCGCCTTGAGGTCCTTCGCCCGCCCACGGCGCGCCTGCCTGGCGCAAAGCAGCCACGTCTAGATCACGGGTGACATGAAAGCATCGGCTCTGTCGTACCTCGTGCTTGGCTGCGACCGGGTCGAGGGTTCCGATGAGCTGGAGTACGAGGGGTAGGAGCCCCAGCGCCTCGTACTTTGCAATGAGCCAGCGCACGAGGGTGGCGTCGCTCGTTCCCTCCGCCGCCAGAAGCACCAGCGCAAGCTCGAGCTACGAGCGATGAGGCCACCGCATCACTCACGGCGGACCTGGTCGCCGCGTAGTAGCGCGTCGACGGCCGCGGGCAACTGGCCCACCGAGAGGTGGCAGCACGCCGCAAGCACAGGCTCGCTTTGGAGGGTGAACTTGACGGCAAGGGCCGCGCGAGTGGCCTCCAGCAAGGCCCGCTACAAACATCCGTGCGTGTGAGTTTAGACAGAAGAATACTACGGTGGTCGGGCGCGGAGACGGTGGCCCAGCGTCCTCGACGACTCGCGGGCGGAGTGACTGGTGCGCCTTGGCGAGCACAAATGCGTCTTCAAACTGCCCCCGGCGCTGGTACACGGCGGCGGCCAAGTCCACATCACGAGTAGCGAGAAAGAATGGCACCGCGCGCTCGCTCTGCCGGGCAGCCAGATGCTGCGCGTACTCGGTCGCGAGCTGCTTCCAAAACGCGTATGAGACGCCGGGCGCCGCGGCCAGCGCGGCCTCCCACTGATCGACGCTCACCATGATCTGGCAGTATCTGCCCCGCGTCAGCCTCACCGATGGACGCGACGTACCGCTCGATGTCGCCCGCCTTGAGGTAGGCGTACGCGGCTTGGACCAAGTGTTCCTCCTTGTTGAGGCGCGTGGTTTTACTCGGTCGACGGCACTTGGCGAGGCCGGCTTCGAGGCGGCGGGCCTGCTCCAGGAACGTCCCGACGATGGCGTCTTCGGCATGGATGAGCATGCTCTTGGTGCTCCGGCGCCCGAGGAGCGCGAAGAAGTTGGCGAGGCCTGCTACGCTGCTCCCACGGCGAAACGCCTCTTCTACCGTCGGCAGTCCCGGCACCGCCAGCACCGTTCCCAGTAGCGTTGACGCCGACTCGTACGTACGTAGACCCCAAAAGCGAAGCGTCGAGTCCCGCGAGCAGGACACGAACGTGCACGGCGTCAGCGCGTGGCTCGCAAGGCCGTAGACGTCAGCGAGGTGGTCGGTGACCACGAGACGGCAGCAGCGTGCGTCCACGTCCCAAACACGGATCGTGGCATCCCAGCTGCCGCTCAGCAGGAGGGGCGCCCTACACCCACCTCAGACCAGTCGGTGCACTGACATACGGCGCAGTGTGCCACACGAGCGCGCGGACATAGCTTGTGTGCCCCTGCAGCGTCACGTAGGGAACAACGGCGTCGGCCGCCAATGGCCACGACCACACGCGCACGGTGGTGTCGTCCGAGCTCGTGGCCAGCAGACTGCGCTGCTCGCCAGGGTACCAAACGGTGTGGAACACTCGGGCTTCGTGGGCCGCGAGGACGCGGATGGGCGAAAGCGATGGGTCCTGTGTGGCGAAGACGCGCACGAGGCCGTCGAGGCTGCCGACAACCAGCAGCCCGTCGCCGCGGGGGCTCCAGTCGCAGCCAAAGGCTGGGCCTACAGCCGACGTGGGTGGCCAGTGGTCTCGCGGGCGGTACCGGGGAGGACGTAGCGCTTCACCAGGTCGCCGTTCTCGGCAGCGAGGACGACAGAACCGTCTTTGGAGGACGTGGCAAGGCCTCCACGGGCATCCCACGCCACGCGGTACACGGCGTCTTTGTGGTGCTGCATCTGCACTGTAGACACGCCCTGGAGAAGGTCCCAGAGGTACACGGAGCCGAGCGCCGAAGCGGACGCGAGCACGTGGGGCTGCGTTGGTGACCACGCCAGGCTGTAGAGAATAGCATCTTGGCCCTGCAGCTGATGCAGACACTCCATCGCCACGACATTCCAAACACTGACGGAACCGTCGTGGCTGCAGGTCGCAAGCACGTCTGGGTTCGAGGGCTGGTACCGAACGTCGAAGATCGTCTCTTTGTGGCCTGGCTACGGGGTCTCAGTCGATTGTCCGAGTGGCCCAAGCGTACGTGGCTCGCCCACTCGAGCTGCTGCTTGGGGACGTCGTAGACGCCGACGGAGCCATCGGTGGCGGCGCAGAGCAGGCGGCCGTCCAGGAGTAACGCCAGATTGAATATGCCAGCAGAGCGCACGCGCAGATGTTCTATCGGTGTCGGCTGCGATACATTCCACACCTTGAGGATGCCGCTGCGGGCGTTCGTCGTGACAAACTGCCCAGGCGCCCAGGGCAGCCTACACTTGCTCCATGAACCTAGTACAGGGCGGGACAGCTAACCAGGCGATGGCGTTTGTGCCGGCGCCTTGCTTGTCAAACGTGTGCAGCTGTGCACCGCTTGCCTCGGTGACCTCCCACAGCGCACTATGGCCGTCGCGGTAGGCCACGAGAAGATACAGGTTCGAGAGTGAGTCCCACTGCATGTCGGTGATTCCCTGCGCCTTCTTCGGCCCCGCCTTCTTTTCTCGTGTGATGAGCAGAAGTGCCTTTCGGTTTAAGACATGGAGACCGATGGCACCGCTTCTACACAGCGATGATGCAGCGTCATTTGGGTTGGAGCGAACTCGCATCCAATCGCTAGCATGCCTCGCAACTGAGGGTTCCACCGCAGCACCGTCATGGGCGAATCCGTGGGTTTCGACAGCAGCTTCGAGATGGACTGCGCACTGGTCTCGAGATCGATCGTCCACAGATGCACCCTACGCCACATGAGTCGGCGAATCTGCGGGCGGAGTGGGCACTGGTGGTCGGTGCAGGCAACCGCAAGCTGGATGGCCGGGGTTTCGAGCGGGTTCCATTGAAACGCCACTGGCGCTGATGGTGATGGCAGCCGAGCTTCGAACGCGATTTCCTCGGTGCCGACGTCCCAGAGCACGAGGCGACCATCAAGAGCGACGGCAGCGAGGTACTTGGCGTGGCGTGGCTGTGGAAACCACGCCATACCCAGCAGGTTGTCCTTCGTGGAAAGGAGACGGTACAAGCGGAAGTCACTTGCATCGTAGACGTACACGGCCAAGGTCGAGCAAAAGGCAAAGTAGGCACCGGTGGCGTCGCCGCCCACGATATGTAAATTACCCGCGCCGCGGCGCTGCATGCATCCAGAGGGTACGACCCGCAGTTGCTGTAGCGCGACTTGCGCCCGTGGGTCCGCGTCGTCCATGCGGAAATAACGCTCGATCTAAAACTGCCAGATGATGCGGAACGAGCCTCTGTCGGTCGAGCATCGCCCTCGCGCAGAGCACACCTTTACTACCAATCTAAGTGAAGCTGGCTAAGGCATTCCTCGTCGCGTCTGTTTGCACACCCGACGCTCTGTGACTCGAGTACGACGCCAATCTTCAGCGCTAACCTGACTGCAGAGACGATTGACTTCGCAGTTGCCTGCAATCACAAGGAGCGAGCCATTGTCATGGGTTGACCGATCAAGTTCTTTCGATACCTGCCCCCGTGTCACTTTCGTGGACACTGCGCGGCCACAAACAACGCCTTCACGCAGAAGCATTTCAAAAGTCATGGCAAACCTGCAGCGCATTCCGCACGGAGCTTAGCGATCGTCGCGGAGAACTGCACCGCGATGTGGCGGCATGCACCGCTGTGTGCGAAAGCTACGAGCACGTCGCTGCGTTGCGTGCGAATAGCCAACAGAATTGGTGATTGGGTGAAAAGATTTGGATCCGGCGACTTTTCGGAAGCTGCGATCGTCGATGGTGTCGGCGAAGGAAGTCGCACAGGTCGCGGTCTACGGCGGCCCGCTCGACAAAAGGGTACGTACACATCTGGTCTGCACATGGAGATCAATGGGCTCAGCGTCTCATGCTAGGGCCGGACGGGATGGAAGAAGCGGTACTTCTACCTGACGATGTCCCAGTGGATGTACTACGACACGAATGACTCATCAGCCCCGAGCTTTATTACGAGCGCTACAGACATTTCAGCTGTTGAAGAGCTAAACGCATCGAGTGATCCGCTTGTGAGTCAGAGCTTGAGTAGCTCATCACAGAAGGGGTTTATCTTTGCCATTGTCGTCGGTAAGAAGCGCAGCGAGCTGCGTGCGGCTACGGAAGAGGACCGCGACGGCTGGATCGGTGCGCTTGCACCGTACACAAAGGAGACCGCGCCTTTATCGAGCCCACACGCACACCACCCAAAGTCCCGATCGAGTAAGCATTTTCGTTGTTGCAATGTGGTGTTGATGTGTCATGGTCCCAGAGGCGGAGCTTGTCAAGGTGGCCGAGCATCTCAAGCAGCAGCTCGCGTTTCAGAAGAAAAAGACGTTTGTAGCTGAGGATGCTATCACAATTCTGGCCAAGAAGTTTCCGCACCTGACGCCGCTTGAGCTCGAGACATGGGGCCAGACACTTCTCGATGCCAAACTAATCCAAGCCATGGCACCGACGACCAAGGACTCGATCGCATTCAAGCGGCACCCAGGAGTCTTCAGTTGCGAGGTGAAGAAGTCGGCGAAGCTTAGTGCCGTAGAGCGCTCCAAAATCAGCGATATGATGAGCAACCCCAAATTCGATACCAAAGCGTACGCGGAATCCTTCCTAAAGCGCCATGCCGCGGACAAGATCGACGACCACTGCGAGACGCTACTCGACCAAAAGGCTTGAAGCATCAGGTCGGATGCGCAGCTCATACAAGTCGTAGGAAGCCATCATAGAGGAGCTCAAAGATGATATCTGCGCCAACTACTCGACGTTTCTCGCGGCTTCCTCTGAGATCCGCAGCATGGAGAGCAGTGTCTCGCACATGAAAACGTTGCTCACCAACTGCAAACGCTCCCTGGCCCTCCTCCAAAGCGTCACGCTCGAGCCGCCTAAGCTAGGTGAGTCTTGCCCTCCAGCCGCGCCAACGCCTTCCGCAGATGGAAAAAAGGGCAGCCTTGGCAGCATGCACGGCAGCAGCGCCACGCTAGCCATCGTTCCAGACGACGCGAACCTCGAGCTCGAGCACAGCTTGGAGATGTATCTCTTCGAACAGGACTACGACGGCTTCGCCGCGCTCGTTGTCGATACGCGCTCGGCCAGCCCGCCGCCCCACGTACCGGCCATCGAGGCGCCTTGGCTCAGGTTGGCTTAGACACTCGAGGTACTCAGTCGGTACACGCAGCAGTTCGTGGTGCAAGTAACGGCGCGGGCCTCCGTGCATCGCATCAACCGCGAGCGGCACGTCGGTCATCTGATTCGACTCGGGGAAACCAAGGTGGCCACGGACATGTGCCTGCACGAGTACTCAGCACGGATCGCGACGCAGCTGCGCACGGTGCCTGCCTCGGGCGTGGGCCTGAATTATGTACTCGAGGCATCCCGCGCATTTTTCACGACGCTGCTCATGTGCTACGAGGACTTCCTCGCAAGGTACTTGACGCCGCGGCGCCCGCTGACTCAGCCATAGCTTTGAGGGCCAGCCGAGTGGCTTCTTCGTGGCGCTCACGGGCTGGATCCATGGACAGGTGGCCCTATTTGCCGGCGAGATCGCATTGCACATCTTTGAATGCCCGGATCCGGCGATGGCGTGGGTGGTCCGTCCCCCCGCCGACTTCAAAGCGGCGTCCAAAGCCATCGGCGCCAGCCTGCGGTATCTCTTCTTCGGCGCTCGCCAACTGGAACTCGCTGGCCTCCCTATCGCTGCCAGCCTATCAACTTGCCTCGGGGAATCGCTCGAGACCCACGTGCGCAACTATGCCCGCGCCATCAAGGTCGGTATCGACCCTAGCGCCGACTTCCACGCCGCTGTAGCTCAAGGTCAAGGACGAAGTGAAGCGCGAGCGCTGGGAGCTGCTTGCGATGAAAATCCGCGACGACAAGTCGCAGCGCGAAGAGGACGTCGTGCTGAGCAAGAGCGCACGCTATTTTTACGGGCTATTGCAGCAGTACCTTCGCGACCTACAGAAGCTGCTCCATCCGTCGTACCCGACGTCGCAGTACGCAGACACCGACTGCCTTGGTCCTGACGCGAGCCGTAGCTCTCCCCGTATCCAGCTCACCGTGCTCTACGAAACAGAACTTGTCCTAAGCCAGTACCTTCAAGACATCAAGGCTGCCTTCGACAACCCCAAGACCCTGACGTCTGTGAAATACGCCCACGTACCCCCGCGCAGCGCAACACACCCGAAACGTACAAATAGGTTGTGGCGATGCTAGCGACGATGCGCTACATTGAGAAGGACAGTGTTCACCGTGTCCTCCACGCTCTGCGGACGTGCGTTCCCGCGGCTCAGATCGGCAAAGCGCTCTTCGGCTCCCAGGTGCGTCGCCGGCTCTGGGCCACGGACGCAGCGTTGTGGAAGGTTCGGCAGCTCTGGGAAGAGATGTTCGCTCGCTGCATTCCTCGCATGGCACAGGCGTTGCTGCTCAACAGCATCCGGTGGGGCGAGCTGAACCTCTCGAGTGAGACGTTGCCGACCGACGGCCAAGTGCTCTTCCTTACGACGTTTCTTACCGATCTTACGAGCGTCAGCCCCGACCAACTCGACATCTTTGGCGTATGCAACGCACCTTGGCGTCACTAACACGGGTCTAGGAGCTAGAGGACGTGATGCTGCAGCTGCTGGAAGCCGTCCTGACAGCGATGGCGGAGGACGCGACCTGGTGGCAGCTCGTCGACTCCAAGCAAAAGGTTCTCGGCTACGGAGGCACGAGTCAGTTCATCGCGGAGCTGCGCGTTATGATCGCCCGCGTCGCGTCTCCCCGCGTGGAGCGCTCGGGCCTTGCCGTCGAACAGAGGCTAGTGGCCATGTACAGCCGCGTTGGCACGAAGAAGGAGCTCGCGCCAGACGCGTGGTACTCACAGTACGCCGCTGAGATCACTCGAGAGAAGTAAGCGACCAAACCCAACCCGTGATGTTGTCATACAAGGCGGACGATCGTACAGTTCAAAGTCGCATTAGGACTTGGCGAACCAGTCGGAAATTAGTCGGGTGTCAAGCTTCTTCGACGTGCTCATGGGCTTCGGCTTGGAAGGCTGGGGGAAAAACGTTGACGGCAGTTGCACCGAGCGGTTGGCGAGGCGAGCTTTTAAGCTAGACGGCTGGTACACTGGCACTTGCGCCGGTGTTACGAGAGCGGCCGGAGGCTCGTTCTCGGACACGAGTGGGCGCAGCGGCGGCGACTCCTCGTCGATGACAACTACGAGCGGCTTGGGCGCGGCCTTGGGCTCATGCACCTTCTTTGGGCGCTTGTGGCTGGGAAAGAAGTCCTCGGGTGTTTGACGGGCAGTGCGTTTCGGCGCCTTGTCTCGAGCTTGATACTTGGCGACGAGCTTTTCGTATTCGGCGGCGCGGAACTTGTTGGCTGTCTTGAGCGCGAGGATGACATCGTGTGGCCGCTGCAGCTCTGCTTCGAGAACTTCAATGCGGTTGGTGTCGATAAACGCCTGAATGGTGGCACCGAGGGATTGTGTTCCCAGCTTCGCTTGCAGTTTCTTCAGGGCAGCGCGCTGCTCGCGCACGGTTTGCTCGAGGAGCAGCTTTTCGTACACCGCATCGACTTTGGCTTTCTTGAGCACCTCGGTTGCCTTCTTCAAACGCGCGGTTTCCTCCTCGCCCATGACTAACCGCTGCTCGTACTGCACCAAATCGGCCAACTGCGTCTTGTGCCGGGCTTCCAACCGCTCTTCTCGCGCTCGTAGCTGTGCAATTTGCTTGGCCATCTCTCGATTAACGTCTTGTATGTTCTTGATGTTCGTGACTGCGTCCACCTCGTCGTTGGTGGGACGCGTTACTGGTGCGGCCATTGCTGGTGCTGCAAAGAACAGTTTGATCATGTGATGGGTTTGAAAGGTGGTGCGGCACGTTGGGCACTGCTTCTTGGTGCGCAAGGACATCGCTACACACTTCTCATGGTAGACGTGCCCGCAGGGCAGACAGCTCAGGCTGGCGGCCAAGGGCTCGAGGCAGATGATGCACTCGCCGTCGCTCGACATGCCAATTTAAGTGCGCCTTTCCACCGCGTTTAAATATTCACCAATCACAGACGGCCGCTGTCGCGTTGGCAAATTGCACATAAATTTATTTCCAACTTTAATCGCCTTAGTTACATCAAGATAATAAAACAGAAAAATGTTTACCCATAAAGCTCGTATAACGTGAACGTTAAACTCGACCTTCACTGCCTTCGAGCGGTTGAACAGTTGGTGAAAATGGTGGATAATAAAGATGGTTAAAGGTTAAACGCGTTTTGAGGGCGTGACAGCAAAGCTTGCGAAAGATTCGCCGTCGCTGTCGTGGAGGCTGTTGGCGCCGAGACTGTCCTTGGACTGCATGTAGCGGAGCTTCTCGGACTCGGTCATGTACTTCCATGCGACGTCGTTCTCCCCGAGTGAGTCGTAAGGCCGCGACGACAGTGAGCCCGAACTGTCACTCATGATGCTGCCTGAGAACGACACGCCTTCACTGGCATAGCTGTTCGTACTTAAGTCTGTGAAGCGCGTGTGATGCATGTTGTGCACGTCAGATTCGCTGTCATTGTAGCTGTTGCCACGGTCGTAAAAGCCTGAAGGCAGCCCGGGGCTTGTCCCGTGACTCTCGGCCGCAGCGACGAAGTGCGAATTCGTTTCAGACGTAGCGACTGCATGATGTTGTTGCGGCGGTAGCGGTGCTGGCACATGGACCGGGGGCTGTGGCGCGGGTACAACGGGCTCGGGCGCTGTTGGTTGAATCGTTGGAGGGTGCACGAAGGCTTCCTGATGGCTCTGGCGCCGGCGACGGATGAAGCAGACGGCAAGGAAGGCTAGCAAAAGTACACCCACAATAGAGGCGACGACAATGATGACAATCGTAGTAGTTGATGTGCCATCGTCGTTGGAGGCGATACGGAACGAGGGCGCGACCGTCACTGAGGGATCGCGCGTCGTCGTCGAAGCATTGGGCTCAGCCGTCGCGTTGCCCATCGTTGTCTGGAGGTGCATGCGGGGATGGTGGAAACCTACGGACGCCTGTGGATGGGAATTGGCCGTGTGTACGAGCAGCTCACCTTCCATCGACCTTGGACGCAGACGTGCACTGTTTCCAGCCGGAAACGAGGCGCACCTCGCTGTTAGTTAGTCGCTCGTTCAGTCGACGTCATCGAAAAATCTCACGCTACAGAGCTTGTGTGCGTGTGAGTTGGTATTAAAATTCATCGTCCAGTATACAATTGTCTAATATGAATATTCTTTTCGCATTCTATTTGCTCCGCCTTGTGAGAAAATCGGACGTGCGATCAGATCTGAAAAACATTGGCGCGTGCTGATTGGTGGAAACATTTTTTAAAGAATGCGTGTGGCAACTGGATACCGCACCTAAAAATAGACAAATACGAACGACACGTGATTCCCACGGTGGTTTCCCACGGCCGTGGAACAAGTCCCTGGCGGGTGCTCATGGAGTTCGCTCGAGGAAAAGAGGGTGGTCCTTGCTTTGCGCACCCACAACTACCGCGTTCCAAGGGCTCCGATGCGCGTCGGGGCAGACTGTCAATGAATCGTGGCGCCAGGAGGGCGATCGACGAGATGTTCCACTCAGGTATCCGGAAATACCGGATGAGCTGGTGGGAAAGACGTGAAAAAGGCCGCACGCTGTCGAATATTTGGTGAGAAACGTGGGAAACTTGGGCGCGCTGCAACCCTTCCATCCGGATGGCACAAAGGGTCCACCATCCCGCCGTCGGTGCAAACGACGACGAGCGCATGGCCGGCCACGAGCGGGTGGAGGACGAGATGTCCAAGGCAACGGAAACGAGCGAGATGGACCAGTCCAAGGACGTGCCGAATAGTCCCGCGGAGACGGCAGTGAGCGCATTCAGCCGCATCTCGACGGCTCTGCGCCGACCCATCACGATGAGCGCCGACGCGATCCTGCAAGAGCAGGCAATGAACCGCAAGATGCATCACTACTCTACGATGCGTATCCACATGAAGCGCGTGCAGTATGCAATGGAGCAAGAGAAGCGCAACTCATTCTACAAGGAACTCGTGCTCTACCTTGTCTTCCTTTTCATCTTGATGCTCACGATCTGTGCTCTGCCTGTGCACATTCCGTATGAGCTCAACGAGTCCCTCCGGTCGCTATACCTCGACTCGGAGTTCCCTAATCTTCCGATCAAGAAGACGTACGAGGATGTCGAGACGGTAGACGATATGTGGCAGTGGGTGCAGGGGCCCCTCCTTTCCTCGTACTACAAATCCCCGTACCGGAACTCGCACCGCATCACGAGCGTTCAATTTCGTACCGGGCGCGTCGAAGCGCTCTCGTGTCAAGTGGTTGGGCCCACCAACTCGCTCAAGCTCTTCCCGAACGAGCTGTGCACGCCCGACTTTTCCCTCGCCCACGAGGAAATGGCACCCTACGGCAACAACGGCTTCAACCAATCGTTCCAATACAATTCCCATTTGGACGTGCTCCCGCGCAGCTATGTCTTCACGCCAAGCCTGTGGAACTCGGCCATGGACTACGGCACGGGAGGCTATGCGATTTACCTGCCTCGCGACAACGCCTCCGCCGCCCACACGCTCGTTGCGGGCATGAAGCAATCGCTCGTGCAGCCCGCAACACGATACGTGGCGGCGACGTGGATCGTATACAACCACAATGCAGACGTTTTTTCCCGCTTGCAGATCCTCTTTGAGATGAGTCATACGGACTACATCGAAAAGTCGGCGCGCCTCGAGAGCTTTCGCATCATCGGGTACGCCTCGATTGAAGCGTTCTTCACGACCGAGAACATCATGATGATCTTCCTCGCGCTCGTGACGCTCAGCTTCACGTACCGCGAGCTGTCGGACCTTCGCGAGCGGGGCCTCTCTAAGTATCTCAAATCCATGTGGAACGTCCTCGACCTTGTCCAGCTCGGGTTCCTCTACGCCATGGTGTTCTCTTGGTGCAACTACATCAAGGATTGCCACGAAATCCTGCCCCTCCTTGAAGCCATGGTCAACAAGGCCCGCTGCGACGACGTTGCCTCGTACCCGCTTGTTCGCCCGCTCGCGACTCACCGCGCCTTTGTGTAGGGCTGGCGGCTGCTTTGTCGACATCATGACTGTGGGCAACCACCTCGCGGCCGTGTTCAACATCAGCGCCGCGCTCGCACTCATCAGCGTCGCGATCGTCTTCAAGTACTTGCGCCTCAACACGCGCCTCAACATGCTCTGGCGCACGCTGCGCTTCGCGGCGAGCGACCTCGTGGCGTTCGTGTTCATTTTCGTGTTCATCTTCTTTGGCTACGCGGTCATGGGGTTTCTACTCTTCGGCAACCACGTGCGCGACTACCGGTCGCTCTCGAGCAGCCTCGCAGCGTGCTTTCAGATGCTGCTTGGCGCCTTCGACTACGCATCGTTCCTCAACTCGAACCCGGCGATGGCCGGCGTCTTCTTCTTCACGTATATGGTGTCGATCTTCCTCGTGCTCGTCAACATGTTTGTGGCCATCATTTCCGAGTACTACCGCGTCGCCATGGACGAGAAGAAGCTCAACGACGAGAACAAAGCCAAGCTTTTGAGCAGCGACTCGGGCAAGGACACGTTTTACGACAAAGACGCCGAGTACGATCTGTGGATGCAGGCCCAGCAGTTCCTTCGCGGCCTCAAGGTCAAGGTCAAGCTCATCGTGCCCGCGTCCTGCGACAAGAAGAAGGCCCCGCTCGCGCTCACGGGTGGCAAGTGCGTTCTGCTCGTCGACTACACGTATCTTCACGCCGAGAAGGCTCGACTTCGCGCCAAGTTTCGCGCCGCTATCCGCGTCATTCGCATCTGCATTCAGTTCCTGAAACCCCTACGCAAGTTCTGCGCCGAGTTCGACCCGTCGCAAATGGCGTCGACGCTCTTCCAGGCCGAGGCCCCGGCCCGCCCGCGCACCAAGACGCTGCGCCATTACCTGAGCCAGACAGAGCGCGCCGATTTTCCCGTCACGTACGTGCCGATCCATGCGCCGTCCGCCAAGGTGGTCCATCTTGTCGCCCAACTGCGCGTTGGGCAGGTGCTCGAGATCGACGATATGTCGCTCACGAACGACCGCATCGGCCTCGAGGTGCTCGGCGACCAGATCGAGTACCTTCGGGAGTCGATGGGCCACTCGCCCGAGGCCGTGGGCCGCGACGAAGACTCGTTCGGGCTGCGTCACTTCCACAAAGGCATCGGCAGCGGCGCTCACATCCGATGCTGCCGCGTGCTCTACCACGGCGACACGATCCTCGAAGGTCTTGAGGAGTGCCTTCTGCCCACGAGCACATGGCTGCGCCACGCGTTCTTCGCCGTGGGCCGCACTCTCTGGGGCGTCGCCACATGCAAGTGGTGGCACGCATCGAGTGGCACCGTGCGCAACCACAAGATCTCGGACGAGGAGATCGAGCAGTTGCTTGAGGCGCAGTTCACCGAGTCGGCGCGCGGGTCGTCGTGCCGCTTCGACGAGCTCGTGAAGCAGTTCCGGCTGTTCCTGGCCAAGAAAGTGCAGCGTGGACAGATCCGAGTCGTAAACAACAACCTCGAGGCGCTCGTGCAGGCTGAGGCCATCGCGTTTGTGGAGCGCTTCCCGAAGGCGCTGATGCCGCTCGACAAGCGCGAGCTCGTGGGCTACAAGTACGTGCCGTGCCCGACGGACACAAGCCACATTCGGCTTCCCAACAGCGTGTCGCGGCTCACGGAGCTGCTGGCGCAGAACGCGCACGAGGTATGGAGCGAAGGGCGCATCGGTCAGGGCTGGAAGTGGGGCCCGGCCCGCGACAACGACAAGAAGCTGCACCCGGACCTCGTGCCGTACGAGGCGCTCACCGAGGAGGACAAGCAGTACGACCGCGATACGTCCATGTCAGCGCTTAAGGTCATCCAAGCGCTCGGGTACATCATGGACCCCAAGACGCCGTCGACCGCCAAAACGCGCAGCGGTCGCAGCCTCGGTCGCCAAGCCTCTTCGTCGCTGCTTTCGGCCACGTCGTCGTCGTCGTCCATGGACGAGTCGATCTTGGCCAACATCGATGTCAACTTCGGCGTCGCAGCGCCGCCCGGCGAGACATACGAGCCGCGGCCGATCCACACGGAGGACGTGGAGATCCCGCCTGAGCTCAACTCGCTCGTGGAGCTGCTTGCCGAGAACACGCACGACGTGTGGGCCCAGATGCGCATGTCGCAGGGATGGAAGTACGGTCCCCAGCGCGACGACGACAAACGCGAGCACAACGGCCTCGTGCCGTACGTATACTTGACGCCGGACGAGAAGCAGATGGACCGCAACACGGCGATGCAGACGGTCAAGCTCATCCTGCGCTTCGGCTTCACATTTCGCCAAAAGCACGAGCCGAACCCCGACAAGGCAGCAACCAAGGGCTTCACCGACAGCTCGTCCGTCAAGTTTCGGTGCGCCCGCAACGATGGCTGACAGCTCACACTGCTGCGTAGGATGTTTGGCCGCTCCGAGGACGTGTCGGCCGAGAACGTCGCCGAGGCGGCAAGCGTGCTGCTCGCCACCAACCGCGCCAAGCACATGTTCCTTTCCAAGAAACCCAAGCGGCCGTCCCCGGCGGCCTTCAGCACCATCGGTCGGTCAGTCTCGCACGTCGTCGACGCCGTGGCGACCGAGACCAAGCCACCCACGGCGCCCAAGTTCCGCCACTCGCTCTCGACGCCGCACTTCTCGGACGACGCCGCCGTCACTGAGCGGCCCCAGCGGCGATCCACGGAAGGCCCACCGACGTCCGCACCCGCGCGCCTTCCCTTCCTTGCTGAGGCCTCAGAAAGCCCACGCCCGTCCCTCCCCGACCACCCCGATCACATCGTTGACGTCGTCAACGAGGACGATAGCACAAGCGCCATGGAGCTGCTGGAGACCCTAGCGTCGCCCCGCTCGCCCAGCAAAAGCGACCATGTCGTGTAGCGCTGGCAGCAACATAGATTTCCTTGCTAACATAATTGTAGTCTGCATGAGCATTGATGGCGCTGCAGTCCGTCCTATCTAGGCTTCAACCGAATGAGCCATGCAGAGGGTCCGGCATCTAGTGTCGTTACTTCCACCTCCAGGAAGATTGCGCTGGCGGCGGCATCGTGCACCCAGGCGACTACCGGAAGTGCCGCGGTGCTTGGCTGCATCACCGACTGCCAGGGTCGCCCCACGTTGAAGATCGCTTTTGGAGCCGAACTTAACAAGTGGCAGCTACTGGTTGCCCGCTGAAGTAGCTGCGAGAAAGTCGTACTTACTGGAGACGGTTCCAAAGATTTGCTTTCGACGCGCATTCCGCAAGTCGACATGGACGCCGAGCTCAACGAGCTTTCGGAAGCGGAGATTCTGCGCCGCGCCTCGGCCAGTGATGATGTACTTAACTACCAGGTGCAGGACGCGATGTTGCGGCGGCTTACACGCTGATAGTCTGCGGCAACGAAACAAACACTCCTGCATCTGGCTGCAGGCCGCGGATTTGCAATGCTGGCCACCACGCTTGTCCAGAAGCAAGTGAATCTCAACGTGCAGGTACATTTAAGCTTGACGAAGGATTGCCACTGCATGCATAGGATTTCAATGGCAAAACTGCAATAATGGTCGCCGTCGAGACCGGCAACGTGGTCATTTGCCGCCTGCTCATTGCTGCAAACGCAGATCTGTCCCTGAAGGTATCCACAGCATTGAAGCCATAGCATATTCATACATGTCATAGTCACATGACGGACACACAGCGTTTTATCTTGCAGCGCGAACCGACCAGCGCTCTGCAGCGCTGCTCATGTTACCCAAGTTGAAGGACGAAGGAGCACATGTGAGTCGACCCAACATCCGCCATGGAATGCCTCACACGTCATAGGAGCTCTTCGACGCCATCGCGCAACAGTCCCCCGATGACCTTCGGTTGTTGCTGGACGCCGGCTTATCGCCCGCCCTCACGGTACCCTTGAAAAGCTGCCACCCACTTCACCCTTCCTCCAGCGGCCTGATGTATCGCAGTCCCCGGCCCTCCACGTCGTCATCGACAACGTCGATTTGCTCCGTGTCTTCCTGGAAAAAGATGCGTCGCTCGTCAACCTCAAGGTAGGCCACCTTGTTTTGCCCGGTAGTCTCATCGCGGCGTAGGATCGGCACGGCCGCACGGCGCTCGCGCTTGCAGCCACGCTCGGGCACAGCGAGTCCTGCCAGCTCTTGCTCAAGTTCGGTGCGAGCCTCGACACCAAGGTAGCCTCGCGCCACGCCACCCCTAGCCACGCTATCCTAGGACAACCGCGGCCGCTCGGCTGTGCACTTGGCCGCCTGCCACGAGCAGGAAGACGTGCTTAGGCTCTTCATGGCAGAGGCGCCGCTCTCGTTTTCGATCAACGCCAAGGTACACGCCGCCACCGGAACATTCCCGAGCCTTTGCAGGACGACGAGCACCGCACACCACTGCACGTGCTCGCCGAACGCGGCAATGTCCGCGGCTGCGCACTTCTGTGCAAGCTCCACGCCAAGCTCAATGCGACGGTGCGTCCTTTGCACTAAAGCTGCGACGACGCCAGCGTAGGATGTATTTGGGTCGACGCCGATGCACCTGGCTGCAAGCTACGGCTTCGCGGAGCTCTGCCTGCTGTTTGTGCGGGTCGGCGCATTGGCCCTCGACTGCCACGATGCGGCAGTGTGTCGGCCTGGGGCGTCGCCACATGGGTGGGCGGCCGTCTCGCACAATCGCCTGTGCACCATTTACAGCGAACTCATGTGCTAGATGGGCGACGGGCCGCACTCACGGCGTTGTAGCGACCTCGGCGTGCCGCAGACGCTCGCCAAGTACGGCACGTTGCGCATTCGCGACTTGGAGATGAACACGCTGCTACACGTGGCCGCGCAGCACGCGAGCCCGCTCCAGGCCGACTACCTGCTCCACGCGCTTGCTCGGCTTGGCCGCATCCCAGTGGACGTGCACGTACGCCACCACTCCCCGTCGGCAGGGCTCACGTGCCGTAGAATTGCCACGGGCAGTCGCCGCTGCAGCTCAGCGACCAGCGCCTCTTGAACGCGGCAGTGCTGCGGTCGTTGGGCTCGCGCGACGACGCGTCGTTTCGGCGCGGCGCTTCGCAGGGCACAGCGAGCGACGCGTTCGCCGTAGTCGAGTCGCTCCAGCTGCTTCGGGTCCTAAGCGAGATCGGCGAGGGCTACGGCTACCTTGGCGAACCCTCCACGCTGTGCGTCAGTGACGACGACGGCGACACGGTTCTGCACGCGCTCCTCGACTCGTTCAAGGAGAAGAGCCCGTTTCCGACCACGGCGGCCCAAGAAGAGCTTCTCGGCAGTGCAAACTGGCTCGGCAGCCCGAGCGACGGCATCAAACTCATCCTTGACAAAAAGGTATCGCGGCCACTACCACCACTGCCTCACGTTGCACAGAACTGGCGCGGCGAAACACCGCTGCATAAGGCGGCGGCCATGGGTGCGCTTGGCTTTTGCCGTGAGCTTGTGCGGCGCGGCGCCAGTGCGGCGGTCGAAAGCGGCCCGCTCGACGCCCGTCTGCGCGACCCCGCGGGCGTGGGCACCGACGGCTGGACGGCGCTCAACTTTTGTGTTGACGGCGCGGCCCCAGCGCCTCTCGTGCTCTTTCTGCTTGACCAGCCGCAGGCGCTGCCGACAACATCACCGGCAGTCACGCAGCTCAAGAAAGCGATGGCGACCAAGTACCCAGCGCTGCTGCCTACGTTGCAGCGGCGGCTCGACGATGAGAGCCGGGCAGATCCACTGCTCACCGCTGCCACCGCCCGCTGCCGCGAGGTACGCAGCTCTTGGGTGCGCGTGGCCGACGCCCGGGGGTAGTTCTTTCACGGTGTGCCCGACACCAGTGCCGTGCTCGTGTTCAAGATCGTGCTCGAGACGGAAGCCCACGGTGTGGCCGTGCTCAAGAAGTACGCCGCGGACGACTGTGTCGTGCGCGCTACAGGCGACACGCTGTTGCACATCTTCGCCGCCGACACGCAACGCGATCGCCTCCCAGAGCTCACGTACCTCGCGTCCCAGATGCCCGTCGACACGCCGGTGCGTGGCCTCACGTGGCGGCCTGTGACGCGTTGGTAGAACAAGCGACGCAAGACGGCGCTGCACTATGCGTGCGAGCACCGCGTCGTGCCCGTCGTTCGCTTCCTCCTCGACCGCCACGCCGACTTGCGCGCCAGTTGCTACAGCCCGTCGCCGTCGCTGCAGCTGCCAGCACTGGGTATCCCCAAGGGTGACCCGCTCGAGGCCACCGCCGCTTCGGACCCCGACGCCACCGACGAGCTCTGGAGCACGCCGCTGCACCTTTGTTTGCGGCAGCCACTGGCGCAGCTGAGCCCGAAAGAGCTTCAGGCGAACAACACAATTGTCGAGCTGCTGCTGCAGCGGCCGGATGCACTCGCAGAGCCAAGTCCAATGCCGCAGTCCGCGCTGGCAGCGTGGAATGCCTTCGTCTTCGGCCGCCTCGTCACTGACTTCCCCTTTGCGCTCCCAAAGTACCTCGACCACTTCGTCGAGGCTAAGGCCTGGTATGGTACGACCATGTACAGCTTTCGCGAGGTCAAGCATGTGTGCCGCAATCTCCACCGTCTATCGGAGGTCGCTCCTGCCATGCTGCACCCTGCCGTGCGCAACGCTCTGCGGGCTAAGTGGACGGTACAATTCCCATCGCCCGTCGTGGCTCATGTTTCCGTAGCTTTTTGGCCGGCGCATCTACCGAAAGGAGCTCGTGCTGTCAGTGCTGCTGCTTGTGTGCTTCACCATCTCCAACTACACGCTGGTTGCCGAGGATTCGGCTGCCTCGCGTGGCGGTTGGTTTCCGCTCGACACCCCCGCAAACGTGGCCACGGGCGTGTTCAAGGTGCTCACATGGCTGCTGGCCCTCTACCACCTGGTGTTCGTTGAGGTGTGGCAGGAGTGGCGAATGAACGCTGCGACGTACTGGCGGTCGCTGTGGAACTACATCAACCTGGCGGCGTACGCGCTACTGCTGCTTTCGATCCCGATGGACGCGCTCCGAGTGCCCTTGGCCGTCAAAGAGTCGTGCCTGAGCGTGGCGAGCCTGCTGCTGCTCTTCGGCCTGTTCCAGGGGCTGCTTGTCTTCTCGTACTTCTCGGTGCTGCTTTTCACGTTCTCGCGCATGCTCAAGGTCGCGCTCAAGTTTTGCCTGCTCCAGCTCATTCTGCTCGTGGGCTTCACAGCGGCTTTTTACCTTGTGTACCACGGCGCCCCGGGGCACACGAGTCTCGGCGCCAGCTTCGCCACAGTCTTCTTCCTCACCTTTGGCGAAATCAACTTCCGCGATGCGTACGCGGCAACAAATAATCCGTACCGGTACAGCGCCGGGCTGTGCATCGTGGTGGTGTACCTCGTGTGCGTCAATGTCGTGGGGCTCAACATGCTCATCGCCATGATGACGTCCGAGTACGAAAGTATCAAGAGCCAGGCCGAAGTGCTCGCGGTACAAGAGCTCGCGCGCACCTTGCAGCGGTACGAGTCGTGGCTTGGGGCCGCAGCGCTCGAAACGCTGTACGAGTCCCGCGCGCTCGACGCCTTTGCGACTTACGAAGTCAAAACGGACCGCGGCGCCCCGGTACGTCCACTCGCTGCCGACGACCAGGCCGCACCGGCGCCTGAGACGCCCGTGGCCCTCGAACGCTTCATGGAGGAGCTCAGCCGGGTCGGGGCGCGCCTTGACGCCGCTGTCGAGGTCAGCGCCACGCTCGCGCTGCTTGTGACGGAAATCAAGGATGCACGGGACGCCAGCAAAGCCACTGCAGACGAGTACCACGGCAAAGTGCTGCGACTGGAACAGCTAATGACGGAGCACGTGTTGACGCAGTCGACGCAGCAGCAGGCGATTATGGCCCTGCTCCAGCGACGAGACAACTACCGCAACATGGAGGACCGTAACCTGGAATGACATCCTCGGGGAATTTTGCACTCGTCGTCGTTGGCTCGTGTTTACATAGAGAACAAAGGCGTATAGTTAGTTTAGTTAGTCGTCGCGCTGGAGGGTAAAGCCCTTGCCAAGCTCGATGTACTCGAGCTCCTTGCGCACATGGTGCCCCGTGAGCATGGGGGGGTACTTCTCGAGGGCTTCGGGCGTCGCGAAGCGGCCGATGGGCTCGAGCATGTCGTCCGAGTTGATGTGCGAGAAGAGAGTGGATGACACGCGCCACAGGCTCTTGCCGGCGTTCTTGGCCTTGGTGATGTCTTGCAGCGTTTCCTCCGTCACCACGACTTCGTGGAAGCCGGCGACGAGGTAGCCACCGGTGAGGTACTCGATTTGCTTGCCAGCTTGCACAAGGAGGCAGCCATCGGGCACGCGGACCAACGCCTTTTCGCCGTTGCGGAGCCAAATGTACAAGCCGCGGAAGCGGGACTTGCCGTGGATCGTGAGCAAGTTGAGGTCTGTAAGTCCAAGTGAGCGCCGAGGGCAGAGTTGCGGGTTACATACCGTAGTGGTAGCCAGCGAGGACGTCGTGAAGGTTACCGTACTTGGCAAAGTTGCTGCCTGTGGGCGCGAGAAGGTGCGGGCCGTACTGCATACGCTTCTGGAACGCGTCCTTTTCGAGGCCCAAGCCGATGGCAGCCATCTCAACGAGCTCGTGAACGGCCGCGAGCATCTTGGAGCCCCACATGTCCATGGTTGCTTCCCACTCGGGAAACGCCTTGGGCACGACGGGCTCGGCATTGAGCTCCGTGAACTGCGTCACAGGCGGGCGCGGGCCAGTGCGCCAGAAGAAGCGGCTCTTCTTGTCAAGCTCCGGCGGGCACAGCGTAATGGGGCGGTGCTCCTCGTCGAGGGCCTCGGCGCGGCTGCAGTGGTTGCGAGCGCGCTCCTGGTGCTCGGGCGTCACGCCCACCTGGTAGCTGAGCTCCGGACGGGCATCCTCCTGGAAATCGGTCTGTCCGAAGTAACGCTCCATCATATCGACGAACGTATTGTTGTTCTCTTCGGTCGCGCGCTACGTAAGGCCGTGAGAGACCTGGAGGAGACGCCGGTGCCTACCGGGTCGCGCACGACGAGGACACCGTACTTGTGCAAGCAGTCGGCAACGACCTGGCACTGGTCGGCGCCACTGGCACGGTCGGCCATGTACTTGGCGAGGTCAATCACGGGCAGATCGGCGATCTGAACAGGCATTGTCGAATGTGGAAATGAACTCGACGGCGAATTGCTCTCTTCGGAGGCCAATCTGCCGCATTTGCCACCTGGTGTGGACTTGCTAGTATTTTATTAATATCGTTTGCCTAGGGTTTGTATGTAGAATAACATTCTATATTAAAATATGCCGTTGCCTGCAAGCGACACTGGGTGAAGTTTGAAGCGGCTTCAACGGCAGAAGTGGGACGTTGTTGCCCTAAATCCCAGCTGGGCCTTCGTGGCTGGCCAGGGTCGCCTCGGCATAGAAACGAAGGATCTCCGCTCGCGAGGAGCTGAATGAAGAAGATGGGATCGTGTTGAGAATGCTACTTAGCGCCAAAGGATAGCACTTCGTGGCGGCCACTGCCGGCTGAATAGAAGTGCGTTTCCTCAACGTACCAGATCGAATCGATAGGGAAGACCCGCCCATTTAACTCCGCAGTGATGGCCGCGCAGCGTCTCTGAGCCAGTGCAAGGTTCTCGGGCGACACGGTGTCGGTGAGCACCCGTGCCAGCGTCGAGTGAATGATGTGCCACGGGTGGCGCAGTGCATCGCCAAACATCGCCTTGGCGCGCGTTCTGCGACATCACTGAGAAAGGAGGACCGGTGATCGTGCGTACCGAAGGTTTTGGACGGAGTTGGTTGGGTCGTCGAAGAGCATGAGCACAGTGCCGGAAGAGGCCACCACGACGCTGTGGAAGGGCAGCGAAAAGGCGGGCGTTGACGCAACAAGCTTATTGAGCTGGGCCATCTCTAGAAAATGCGCGTTGACTGGCCTCTGGCTTGGGTCTGTACCAGTCGCCCGAATGTTGGGGGAAAAGGGAAGACACGCATCAGGGTGTGAAGTGTGGAAGAGCGTAATATGCATTGACGCCTCGGTGTTGACGTACGTTTGTGTGCTACCATCGGAAGCTAAAATACCAGCGATTTCCTCGCCGATGCGCCGACAGATCGAAGCTGCGTCCTAAGGCCCACAGGTCAAAAACAACAAGAAAGCTAATTCATGTACCGATGATAGCGGAGAACAGATTAGGCGTACGACGTCATCTTTCCCAAGTAGTGGATATTGCATCGGGATCGGCGTCACGTCGCCATCTTCATTGGTTGGAAAAGCGAAGTTGGAACTATTGCGCGAGGGTTAATGCCACGTATTGCCATGATGCGAACGCACGCAACTGACGCGATTTTGTCGCCGTCGAGCTTGGCAACGCTTTGGGCCGCCGTCGTGAAATCAGCGTACACTTCACCCCGCTTCTGAGTAAAGTCTGTTCCTGATGACATCGCCGATTTCAAAATGTCCGCACCTGAATCCAGTGCCGAATTCGCCACAAGTTACCGTTCGTTACAGACTGCGGAATGCATGTGGTGGAAATCCTCACATCATGTGAGAATTTTGCACTTCAGTGTATAACTACGTAATACACCAATTCCTCTTTAATTTGGCCTTTTGTCCGATATATTTGGCCAAAACCCAACTATATTGTGCCTAGCGCCCACTTAGAGCATCTTCACCGCGGCCCAGCTAAAGCTAAGCCAATCGGCCAAAACAGACGGTTTTTCCAGCTTTTTTGCGTTAAATACAGTAGTGAGCGTACTAAATACGATGGGTACTCGTGGGTGTGGAGGTCAAAATGTTGCAAAACACGGCTCCGAGGCTCATATTTTTTTACAAAAGCCATGCATATTTTTATTGTGCAGTTTAAT
>JNBR01001449.1:0-59871 GCA_002081595.1 Achlya hypogyna | reverse complement strand
TAATATACTCGACGTTTGGCACAATATACTGGACGCAGGCCAAATTAAGTGGACACTAGGCACAATATATAGTTGGGGTTTGGACAAATATATCGGACAAATGGCCAAATTTAAGTGGAATTGGTGTGGTATGTGCTGCGCAAGCCACGGCAAGTTGATTGGGGAACGCCTCTTGAGGCCAGCAAAGGATGTGCTGTGTTGACAGTGCGCCATAGTGGCGCGTCATTGTAGCAGGGATACAATGGCGTTGTCGTATTCAGTGATATCACCATTTCCTCGTTTCGCCGGCAGCGAACGTTCAATCGGACCAGAAGTGCAATGATATCGTCGCATTCCGTAATCTCACCACTTTGCGGTGTCATCTAAAGGCAGTCACAGGGTCGGTGCGTCGCCAACTTGGTCATGCCAAGCAAGCATATTGCTCTATTGTAAGTATGCTTCTGACAGATGCTGCCGTCATCGATGACAATGAGTTGAGAACAGAAAACTCCAAAATCGAACACTGCATAATAAGCGGTCTGGACATACGTCTGGACATATGTCCTGTGCCTTCGGGGACACACGCGAATGACTCGATTACTTCAATGAACTCTGCTCCTGTGTGCCTACCAGCGTTTGCCACTCGTGTGAAATTCTACTGTTGCCGTCGCTGTTAGCCACCAAAAGCATGGTAATATCATGCTTTGGAACCCAAATGCCCAGCAAATCATGCAGGGCATTTAGATAACGAACGGGCATGGGCTTTCCATACTGCGTAGTTTTTGTTACAATTTCTTGCATCGACAAAGAGGTTTTCCGCAGGAAGATACCAAACACTCGTGCCCATTGCACTCTACGAATTGTGTCAAAGCTGGTGGAACTCATTTTGGAATGCAATTTTGAGAAGTACAGTATGAACATTAGAATGGACACCGAGCAAAATTATAAAGCCATGCATACACGAGCAACCACGGCAATTATACGAAGAGAATATCGCGATTAAGTTGCTGAGGGACTACATTCCTTTTCCATATCATATCCCATTTTCTGGTGAATTGTGGTATTTCTGGCAAACATCTCCAAGTGGTGAGACATCCGGATACCCCATGGACATACATTGTCCAATCTAACAAAAACGAACAATATTAAACTTTAACGTTAAAAACAGCACTCGACATAACATGAGGAAAACGGTAGGCACGCTAAACGTTCAAAATGAAGGCGATGGACAACTTCTCGGCCTTGGGCGATGACAGCTCGATTGCATCGTCGCTGTCGTCCTCGTCCACAAGATGACAGAGCTCGGCCATGGTGTGCCCACTGTGGCGCGTCCAGTACTTGATGGCGTCGTATTGCTGGAGAAGATGCGCGCGCCGAACACGGACGAGGTGGTTTGGGCCTGCATCCATCTTGTCCAAGATGCCATCGAGGAAGTTAAGTTTGCGCTGGATCTTGGCAAGTTGGCGATACGGCCACTTAGGAATGCCCCGCGACCGGCATAAGCGAATGAGAGCGCCCTCATACGATCCTAGCCGAGCTGCCGCCTCCTTTAGCGGGAGATGATACAATTCGCGCAGGTCGTGCTCGCTGATGCCACGGATGGAGGGGAAGCTGCGCATGCTCAAGGAAAGGTCAATGTGAGAATGGCGTGCCGGAAGATCAGACACTTTGATTTTGGTTTCGCTCTTTGAGTGCTCTCGTTTGTAACAACATTTGCTGTCCAGGCACTGAATGACTTGATGCGTGCGAATTCGGGGGCACTGCTGCCTTGCAGCCAGGCCAGGCGAGATTCCAAGTTTCAGCCACGTGCTCCGATCAGATCGACCGCAACCAGCAATGTGTCACGACCTGGACGGTGTCCTTTCCAGGCAGGAACGCAGCACCCGCCGCTGCCCATAGACAATGCATCCGCACGTCCCGGGAGCCCGTGCTTCGCCGCGTGATTACACGGTACGCGCGAGACATACAACCTTGGAACGATCCCAAAAGGCACCTTCGAGTACTTTCCCATGAGCCATGCAACACCAAAGAGCAATTGCACAAGAACAACTGCAGATCCCACCCAGCCAACTAAGTCCAGCACATCGTTTGTTTTGCTATTTGTATGCCGTCGACACCGGAAGAGGAGGATTGACCTTGGCAAGCGCAGGTTGTCCCGTCGAAAAGCTCCCGGGACGGAGAACACGTGAGCTTGTTAAACTTCCCGCTGACGCGAGTTGTTGCACTCGTGGCCATTCGTGGTGATAGCCCAAGTTGCCATTTGAATCTATGACTCAAACTATAGCATACTTACATTGGCATGATTTGCTTTTGGGAGGGCCCCTCGCAACGATAGTAAGGGGTTTGCATGTGGGTTCTCCGATGCGCCGGAAGATGGTTGCTATCTTGGATGCGGAGCTACCAAGTTTCACGACGAAAACAGATCAACTTTGCAATGGGTACCGAAGAAACCATGTTCGATGGCGGTGCGCAAGAGTTTGTGGGGAGTTAGTGGGAAGTTGAAGTTGCACCATGGGACCGGGGGGGTCCTATAAAATTTGACGTGCGGTGGAAATCTTGGCTTTGCCAGCAACCACGATGCTGCGCACATTCGTCCGACAACGCGTCCTCGCCCGCCATGGAGCTCGCGCTTTGCACCAGCTTAAATTGAGCCCAGAGGTGCAAGCTGCGGCCCGCGATGGCAAGCCTATCGTTGCTCTTGAGTCGACAATCATCAGCCACGGAATGCCGTTCCCGCAGAATTTGGAGATGGCGACCAAGGTAGAGGCCATTGTTCGGGAAAACGGAGCGTGCCCCGCTACGATCGCGATCCTTGACGGAGAGGTGTGCGTTGGTCTTGCTGAAAGCCAACTGCACACGCTTGCTTCGCTCGGCGCCAAGGCCACGAAGTGCTCGACGCGCGATATTGCCGCCGTCGTCGCATCCAGAGGCACTGGCGCGACGACAGTCTCGAGCACCATGTACAACAAGGATGCAACCGCCGCTCCTGATGCGTCACTGTAGGCGCATCGCACACGCTGCGGGTATCGACGTCTTTGTGACCGGGGGCATTGGCGGTGTTCATCGCTTCTGCGAAGAGACACTAGGTGGGTCATATCCCTCCTTACCAAAGTTCACATCCGTCACAGACATTTCAACGGATCTCATGGAGCTGTCGCGTACGCCCGTGGCTGTCGTCTGCGCCGGCGTCAAGTCGATTTTGGACATTCCCAAGACCCTCGAGTTCCTCGAAACCAACGTAGCTGCAGCGTACGGATCCGAGTCTCACGAGGCGTAGGCGGTCCCTGTCGTCGGCTACGGCACGAATGAATTTCCGGCCTTCTTCACGACGACGAGTGGCTCGAAAGCTCACGTGCGGCTGGATTCCCCCGCGGGAATCGCCACGCTCATCGCCACAAGCAAGGAGCTCAAGCTTCCCAACGGCTTCGTCGTTGCTGTGCCCAACCCAGCGCCGGCGGACGCCTCCGTCATCACCCATGCCATCGAGTCGGGACTAGCCCAGGCCAAGGCCGACAACATTACGGGCAACGCAGTGACGCCATTTCTTCTCAAGCGCATCAACGGTAGGCCACCCGTTGCCAGGCACGACGTCATGTGCTCCAGAGCTCACCAAGGGCCAGTCGCTCACGTCCAACATTGCGCTTGTCGAGCACAACGCCGCGATTGGTGCGCAGGTCCGTTCGGTTCCTTTCTGCCCACCTCGACGACAGGCCATAGATCGCGGTGGCGCTCAAAAATCTCCAAGCACCAGCCTCGGCCTCTGTGTCTGCGCCGCCATCGGACGTCGTCGTCGTTGGCGGTACTGTTCTCGACATCATTTCGCGCCCGGCAGACCAGCTCGTGAATGGAACGTCCAACATTGGGCACACCAAACAGACGTGGGGAGGTGCGACGCTAGCATGTTTCTCGGGCTCTGTCCCGTTGTAAAACAAACTGTTGCCATCGTCGTGGCAGGTGCTCACGGGTCGCTAGGCGTCGGGCGCAACATTGCCGAGTGTCTCCACCGCCTCGATGTGGCGACGCTACTCATTTCGAACGTCGGCGAGGACGCCGCGGGTGCGAGTCTGCGCCAGCAACTCGAAGCCATAGGGATGACGACCGTGGGCATCGCGTCGCAGCCTGGCCAGGCCACGGCTACATACTGCGCCATGCTCAGCGCGTCGGGCAACCTCGAAGTCGCCGTCGCAGACATGACCGTCGCGGAGGCCATGGACGACCTTGTACGCCTGGTGTCGGCGCGCACCTGACGCTGCCCGTAGGACGTCTGCGCATGGACAACGCCGACCACCAAGGCGCTCGTGTTTGACGGCAACCTCTCGGCGGCCACCATGGCCAAACTGGCGGCGGCGCCAGTACCACTGCTCTGGTTCGAGCCGACGTCGGTGGAGAAGGCTCGGCGCGTTGTGCACGCCGGCGCGCTGCCCCGTGTGCACGTCATCTCGCCTAACCAGGACGAGCTGGCGGCAATGGCTCGGGCGCTGGTCGAAGACGAAGGGCACACGCAGTGGTCGATCGTCGACGCGGGCTTCGTGGTGCCCAAGACCCAGCGTCATGTACCCCTCGTCGATGGCATCGTCACGGACCTACTCACCGGTACGTTGAAGGCTGAACCTCGGCATCATGAGCGCGTGCAGTCGCCAAGGCCATGCACTCGGAGCACGGCAAGGCCGTTCATGTGCTCGTGACGATGGGCAAAGATGGTGCGGTGGTTGCAACGACGGACGCGGTGCGCGCGCTCCCGGCCGGCGGCGTGCTCTACGGCTCGTGCCACTCGCCGCCGCTCTCGGTCGTCTATCTACCCGGAGCGCCCAAGAACGTGTGGAACTGCACTGGGGCCGGTGCGTCGAATGGGCCGGTCGGGCTTCGTGCGACGGTGGTGTAGGCGATAGCTTTGTCGGCGGCACCCTCTACGGCATTCTCAAGGGCCATGATATGATCCAGGCGGCGCATTTGGGCATGGTACGTTTGCGATCATGATCCAGGTTCATGACCCAAGCAAAGATCGCCGCTCGGAAGAGCCTCGACTCGGACCTTCCGATCCACCCGCACCTGGCAGCTACCGACCTCAACTGAGCGCATCGAGTTGCTGCAGTTTTGTGTGTCCCTCTCGACAGTGTTTCAACACGATGACCGACCGATCAGCATGTCCATGTCTTTGTTTCTTTAAGTCAAATGGGGATGGATGTGTATATATGGAGTGAGCTACCTGTCAAGCAGGCATCACGCAGGCAACACGGCTCGTGAGGCATGGTGACGGCAGCGCCTCTAGCGACGTTGCAGCAGCTTCAATAAGGCGCTGCCATCCAATCGTTCGCCTCATCGTGGGACGTCGGCTCGGCTCCCCGAAGTTGCCGAAACGTGAACTTCGTTACGGGTCCCCGCCAAACTCAAACTCAACTTTGATTGTCGCAAAGGAAAGGTCGGGATCGAAATCTCCGTCCATGGCTGCGTATATCAGACACGAGTCGCTTCCGGCAGTCGCCGCCACACTGCTTGGTGCTGGCATGGCGTATTTGCTGCCCCCACGACGGCCCGTGCGAATATACGTGAGAGCGGTTGGTTCCGAATGTTGCGGCCCCACATTCATGGTGATGGGTATAGTCTGTTAGGAGCCGAAGGATACGCCTGTGTCGCCTAGAAGGCCCGTTTAATGGAAATTGTTCATGGCCAAGGCGGGTTCTCAAAAGCGAAGTTTGAGATTCATGTGGCGCCGCCCAGTTCGGATTTCGCAGCCTTGGTGGAGCAGACGCAGCAGCACCATGAGTTCGATCCACTACCATGTCGTCGGCTGGAAGAGCTGTAGGCGTATGGGCGGCTCCGCCCAGAACTCACGCGTTCGTAGGCCCCTACTATGAGCGGGCGGCCAACGTTGCCTCGTCAATGCAAACTCTCTTTCCTGGACAAGTGCAGGCCACGATCCACGAACATGCGAACAAGCAGTCGTTCGTGGACTGGCTTCAGACGAAGCCAACGTTCAACGGCGACGCCCGCGCGACCAAGCACGTCTCGTCGCCCTTCTGCTACTTGGATGATGGCACGACTGCCTCCTTTGTTGGTGGCTGCGACGACACGCTCGCGTTCTTTCGTGCCCGCACGCAACGCGCAACGGCGCCCCCACCCCCACCCGTGAACGTGCACTACAACGACGTCGACGACGGAAACTCGTACGACTGGGACCTTGTGGTGATTGGTGGTGGCTCGGGCGGTCTGGCTGCGTCCAAGGAAGCTGCCAAGTACGGCCAAAAGGTGCTTGTACTCGACTACGTCAAGCCTTCGCCGCAGGGCTCGACGTGGGGCCTCGGTGGAACTTGCGTGAACGTCGGGTGCATCCCGAAGAAGCTCATGCACCAGTCTTCCATCATCGGCGAACTCTTGCACAAGGATGCCGACGCGTTCGGCTGGAGCGTGTCGTCTGCGACCTTTGACTGGACCAAGCTCGTCACTTCCGTGCAGGACCACATCCGTGGGCTTAACTTCAAGTACCGCGTCGACCTGCGCGACAAGAAGGTCAAGTACGAGAACTTCCTCGGCACCTTCAAAGACGAGCACACGCTAACGTTGACGAACCCGGCCAAGAACAAGCCGCCGAAGGACGTGACCTTCCGCCGGGCCATCATCGCGGTGGGTGGCCGCCCCAAGGCGCTCGACTGCCCCGGCGCCGAGTACGCGATCTCGTCGGACGATATCTTTGCGCGCGAGACGCCACCGGGGAAAACCCTCGTTGTCGGCGCCTCGTACGTCGCGCTTGAGTGCGCCGGCTTTCTCAAGGGCCAAGGCTTCGACGTGACCGTCATGGTGCGCTCCATTCTACTCCGTGGCTTCGACTCGGACATGGCGGAACGCATCGGCAAGTACATGGAAGAGGAGGCTCAGATCAACTTCATCAAGGGTGCTGTGCCCACAGCTATCGAAAAGCTCCCGAACGGCCAGCTTAAGGTTACCCATTCGTTCGGTGAAGGCGTCTACGACACGGTGCTCAACGCGACTGGCCGCTCGCCCGACGTTCGTGGCTTGAACCTCGACGCGGCAGGCGTGGCTTTGAACCCGAAGTCGGGCCGCGTGGCTGTCGTCCACGAGCAAACGTCGACGCCGCACATTTACGCGATCGGCGACGTCATCGACGCGCCCGAGCTCACGCCCGTGGCCATCCAGGCGGGCCGACTCTTGGCGCAGCGGCTGTACGCGCAGGGCACGACCACCATGTCCTACGACAAGGTGTGCACGGCGGTGTTCACCCCCGTTGAGTACGGCTGCTGCGGCCTGTCGGAGGACGCCGCCGTGGACGCGATCGGCGCGGAGAACATCAGCGTGTACCACCAGAGCTTCACGCCGCTCGAGTGGGCGCTGTCGCACGACCGCCCGCTCGCCAAGGAGTGCTACTGCAAGCTCATCGTTGACCGCACGGCCAACGATCGCGTGGTTGGCTTTCACTATCTTGGCCCGAACGCCGGCGAAGTGACGCAGGCGGTTGGTATCGCCATGAAGCTCAACGCGAGTTACGCCGACTTTGTGAGCACCGTGGGCATTCACCCGACGACGGCTGAGATCTTCACGACCCTCGAAATTACCAAGGAGAGCGGCATTGACGCCTCCGCCGCGGGCTGCTGAGGTTAAGCCCTTCTCCGGCTGCGTCGGAGAAGGGCGGGGACAGACCCCTTGCAGGCACGTCGAAGCAGGACCCCTGTCGTGCCAGAGCCCAAGGACAGCTTGGGCCTGGGTCGTCGCCGGCGTAATGACGCGCCGTTCTGAAAGCACTCGAAGGAACAGCGCTGAGAAAAGCAAGCGATGATTAGATGGAGCTAACTGACAACACGCAGCCATGCCCTGAGATGTACTTGCGTTATCATCGAAGAGGAATGCACCCAAATGCCGGACTTGGGTGGTTAAACCCGACCCCGCGTGTGGCTGGTCACCCCGCGGCCTGCCAGTGCGTGAGGGAGGTCGCACGTAGTCGATGGATGTGAGACCTTGAGACTGGTTTGGTCGATAAAAGCGCCGAGGATATCCCCGGGAAGACCCACTGGATTCATGAGCTTCCTCGGCGCAACCCTCTGTGTCGCAGAGGCGTAAAAGACACTACACTCAGGACTCGACATCACACAAGTATTCTGACGAGCACTGTTCGTGCCTTAACGGAGTATTTGCGTTCGCTGCAGACGTGGACAATTAGTAAAGCTGTCGTGCATGCTTGATGTCCCTCGCTGGGGCAAGCCTTTACCGGAAGGCTTGGAGGCGATGGAAACTACATAGCTGCCTCCATGTCTATGCGATAGGCGTTTGATGCCACAAGAAAGAGGTTCCCTTCCTCCTTATGCGTCGCAAGTCACCCAAGAGTTCGCGACCGACGCAGCGCCGCCTTCTATGTCCAAGATACGCTTTCCCTCGGCTGAGTATCTGCCAATGGCCTTTTCGTCTGCCCCAAAACACCTTTGGATTGGCCGAAAAATGCACCATAATGAACTTGGATGAACCAATCACCTAGCTCGATCCCGGTCTTCGTGCTTCTGATTGGCTATATCCCCGACGCTGCGTGTCGATGCGCCCTCGTCAATCGTTTTTCAACGGGCAGTCATCTTGGTCATTTTCACATTTCCCCAGTGACTAAAAAGAGAAGATGGCTCGCAAGTACGTGATCGGTGGCAACTGGAAGTGCGTACGTACCCCGTCAGCCTTTGACCACGATGGTTCACCTCCAATGATAGAACGGCACCCAGAGCTCGGTTGCCTCGCTCATTGAGATGCTCAACGGCGTCACCGTCGATACGGAGTCGGTCGAGGTCATTGTGTCCCCGCCGGCGCTCTTCGTTGCTACCGCCCAGGCTCAGCTCAAGCCTGAGATTCGCGTCTGCTCGCAGAACGTCAGCTTGACCGGCCCCGGCGCCTTCACGGGCGAGATTGCCGCTGAACAGCTCAAGGACCTCGGCCTCCAATGGACTCTCGTGGGCCACTCGGAGCGCCGTTCGCTTTACGGTGAAACAGACCTCGTCGTCGCACAGAAGACCAAGCGTGCCCTCGACCAGGGCCTCGATGTCATCGTGTGCATTGGCGAGACTCTCGACGAGCGCAAGGCTGACCAGACGCTCAACGTGCTCACGCGCCAGCTCAAGGCCGTTGCCGACCTTCTCACTGAGGACCTCTGGGCCCGCATTGTTGTTGCCTATGAGCCCGTGTGGGCCATTGGCACGGGCGTCGTCGCCACGCCTGAGCAGGCCCAGGATGCCCACAAGAACCTCCGCGCCTGGGTGGCCGCTACGATCTCGCCCGAGGTCGCTGCCAACCTTCGCATCATCTACGGCGGTTCGGTGAGCGCCAAGAACTGCAACGAGCTTATTGCTCTCCACGATGTCGACGGCTTCCTCGTCGGCGGCGCCTCGCTCAAGCCCGAGTTCGTCGACATTATCCAGTCGGCTCAGTAAATGTAGTCAACGCGATATAATCCTTTTGTACCTACTTTGCTTTATGGCACCAGACGCCTTGACATTGGTGTTGGAACCTGCTACATGTGAACGCCATTGAAACCTGACACCACGACATCTGCCTTGTCATACCAGGGCGGACTTCAAAAGGTGATAATGCAAAGCCTTATTCGAGACCCTCCAAGCTGTGTTCCTGTACTAAGGGGGGTCTTGATGGTGTGTGCGCGGTTGATTTCTACATCGTCAAACGCTCAGCAGTCACATTGACCACACATCCCATGCACTACAGACATGCTATGGTGGTATTCTCTCGCGGTGGCCCGCCAGATCACAAAGGAAACACACCACATCAATGCCAATTGCATTGCCGTAAAGTTGCCCACCCAACATCCCATGTGCCGACCGCGCGGATCTGATACCACATTGAGCGAAGAGGTGCAATATGCGAGCCTCGTGCATGGCGAATGCCGTGACGTTATGCGCTCATGCATCGACGGCGCCGCGGTTGATCACTTCGACGCAACGTTTGTCCACGTCCGCGCCGCGGACCCGCGGCTGGCTTCTTCGCTACTAATCGCGTGCTCGGGAGTTGATCAGACATCGGCGTGACACGTTGCGCTGGGTCCACGCCAAGATCGTCCTTCTCGATTCTCATTGGCGGCGAAGAGGCGCGGCTCGCGGAATTCTTTCGAGACGGAAGCACAATTGTCTGCAGAAGTCTAAACGTTGCGGCCAACGCGACACAGTTGGTAGAGACAAATCGCTGCGTCGGCAATCGAGTTGCTCTGGAAATCGGTCCGCCAAGCACCCAATATCCAAGTGGGACGATTGCCCCTTGCGCTAAAATCGCAACGGAAGAACTGAAGATACGTTTCAATGACGCACGAAAGCTAGCTGTCGCATACACGCTTTGGAGGTGGTAGCGATGGCAGATTTACCACAGGATACATCGTGTACCTTTAGAGGTACCAAGTCTAATCTTACACACTCTTTTTGCAAGGAATATTTGCGAGAGATTTTGTGTTTCAGAGCACCGTCTTGTGCGTAGGAACTTTCGTTCGTCTTCGCACCTCTTTGTCGCCGCCTTCTCGTAATCAAGGAGGAATCCAAGAAAGTGTGATCTCTCGCTGTAATATGAGTCCGCGGATCCCACGCCCCGGACTCAGCTTCGACTCGGGTGGTGCGACATGGGGGTAGGCATACGAGCTGTGAAATCGATGCGCGGACGCAATCATAGTGGGCCAAAATAAATGAATAGCAGGTTTAAAGGTTGCTACCGCCCACGTCGCAGCTCACTCGCCAAGGTGTCGTAAGGGCCGAGTTGCCCAGTCCCACCGCGTTGGTGCTTTCTCATAACCCAATCCCACGTTCCAGGTCTGCAGGGGCCACACAGTATTACAAAATGTTCAAAGTACTGCACACATCGACGCCTGCGTGTTTGCGGTGGGTGGGATGCAACCATAGTAATCAAACTTGCTCCACTGTCTGTGGAGCTTCAACCGACGGAAGTTTTGTCTTTATGGTCGCTTTCCACATGTGTGGGTGCTAAGAGGTCAAAAGGAGGAGCAGCTTCAACCCACGACTCGAAGTAGATCCTTCGGGCCCCACAAGCTAAAGATCAGATGGGGATGTTATCTAGATCACCATCCCACAGCGTGCGGTTGATGATGCAGCCGCCAACAGATCCATTTGGCGACGAAATACCCAGCACATCTTGCCCTATTTCGATGAGGCCATGCCTGTGACAGTACCAGCGCAGCAATCACCCATTACCGCCACGTCTGTCACATTTCTCTCGTGTAGGAAACTGATCCAGGCTTTAACGCGACCACTGCTATCGCTTTCCTCTTCTCACGGCATAAATGGACTTGGCTCTGATCATGGGGACGTTTCATGTACGTGGTCTTAGCACTCGAGTACCTTGTAAACACGTAGTGCTACGTACATATGACTTCAGTTGTGGCATTAAACTTTTAACTGCAGAGACGAGGTACTAGCAGAAACACAGCCTGCGCGATTTTCTTTAAAGGAAGCCAAATATGTGATTGGTACCCAACCCGAGTTCGCAATTCATAGTAGTGTACGGGGTCTATTGCATAAAGGTTTTAGCTAACATATTCTATCTCTATTGACTAACACTGCGGGGGCACTCCTGACCAGGCTCGAACCTCGTCCTTCACGACGTCGTAAAACACTTGGTCGATGAAGGACGCATCAATAAGGTCCATCATGTCGTCATCATCGGAGCTGCTCTGGTCTTCGTCGCTGGAAGCAATTGACCGAGTAGCTTGTGCCTTCATGATGGCTGCTGGGTTGGCCTTTACAAGACCGTTTGCCCCAGGGTTCGCTTTGTTCTTCTCTTCGTCCGCAGCCCAAAGACGGTAATGGCGGCAGCAGAGGCCCTTCTTGCGCACGTGCGAAGTGCAGCCCTCGATGGTACACATCTTGGCGCCGCCGTGGCTGATGCACTTGCCGCCTAGTATGGCTTTGCGTACGCAGCCCGCAAAGGAGCACCGCCTTCGACTGTCGTCACCGCTGTGACGATAGCAAAAGCCTGCTTGACGTGCGTTTCGGCAGCAGCCCTGGACACAACACGACTTTTGGCCACCGTGGCGTACGCAGAGGTTGCGCGCATACACTTGGTTAGTGCACTCTTCGACAAGACACCGCGTACGACGGCGGTGGTAAATGCACTTCCAAGACCCCGGCTGAACCGGCTGATGGCAGTCCTTGAAGTAGCAGACCGTGAGCATGTGCCCTCTTTGCGTCAAAATGAAAAGTGAGTTGTGGACAAAATCCTGCTGCCTCAGATCCATCCGTGATGATTCCACTGCGGAAAGCTACGCCAGCACCATCTGGGTGCTGAGGCAGCCACGATTGCCAATCCCAATATCGGCTGCTCCAACGTGTTCAGGCCATCAACAAGGCTGCCACTCAGTCATCATTTGGGCTTGGCCTCAAGTTTGCATATTTTTGTATTCGTTCTCAATAAGTTGCAAATGTCGCGCGATTACTCGTCATAAACTTGTGTTTTGTATGTATGATGTCGATTGCTTTTGGAGTTGCTGCAAAATCATGCATTTTGAGCAGTTACCTCGCTTGCCAGTTCGCATTTTCAGATCAAAGTCCCAGGGATTTCAAATCGTCACACAACATTAGGCAGAATTGTTCATGATAACCAGACTGGAGGTTGATTTCTCGTCCAGCGGTAAAAACCAAGCGTTTCCTGAAAGAGGCTACCGCTACGATAATGTATCCTAGGTTGCTTCGAAGTTCATAGCATGTACTGTAATAGAGGTCTGACTCGTCCAATCATGGGTTACCTAGAACCTTGGTTCGTGGAAACAGGTAACATCAAATCACTATGATGTGGGCATAAAGAGCTCCATGGCATATCCTTAGATCCGATGTTTCCGCAACGAATCATGGGGACAATGTACCGAGAATCTTGTATTCAGCCCTAACCACGCTCACAACAGGCGGCGTCCCGCCTTTCTACTACCGTCGCGGATCATCCCACTCTCCCGACTGTCACACGAAGACCTGCGGCCAGAACCAGAGACGCAAGAGAAAACAGGAGCTCCGGATTGTGGACGCACATACCAAGTTGACCCTGGTAAATATGCTTTTTTGGCGACCACCTGTGCGCCGCCGCAGCTATATAGCCTTGCATATAAATTGCTGTGCGTCCGAAAAAGCTGTCCTGTCAGTGTCATTACCTTAAAACAGAGGCGAGTGGCGCGCTTTATGGAATGAGTTGACGCCTACGTGGAGACACTCGGGGAGGCGAAGGATGGTATGAATGTTCGACGTAATCGTTTTCAACCGCAGCCAGCCGTTCTTGAAACGGCAAGATTCATAAACCGAATGGAGTGATAGACGCGCCGTCGTGTGCGTCGTCGCCGACAGCTGGAGCTATTTCGCTAAGCTGCTAACCGCCTGGTTGTTTTTTTCGTGGTTGCTGGCGGCCATGAGCTGGTCCGCGGTGTACAAGCAGACACACAGAGGGTTATCAATGCTTGCATCCGTGACTCCACCGATGACGCTGCCACTTCTCAGGCACAGAGAGTGGACGCGCCTACCTTTTCATGGCAGCCATTTCTATGGTCATCGCGCCATCTACTAATACATTTCATGTACTACTATCTGTTAAGGTCGTCTACGCAGGTGATGGTAACGTAGAAGAAATGATGTAGGCAATGCATCCGTTTGATGCGCCAGATCTCGATGACTCTAGGTATACGTATATGTGTATTTGTGGGCTAGTTGGTGGCGGCTACTTATGAAAAACATGCTTAAGAGTTGGGAAATCGTGCTAACTGGTGAGAAATGGTAGCCGCTGTACTTATTTATAACATATTGATGTGCACGAGTACTAAACTACTAGTATATGTAGTGTAAGGAGTGAATTGAGCGATGACATACCTACGAGGCGTGGCCAACGTAAGGTTCGTGCGAATGGTCGACAAATGCTGCCCTCCGAAATTGACAGTGCCGTTGATATCAGATGGGCTGTTCCCCAAATGCGGCGTAAACGGAACATCGTAGAGCGGCTTAAATTTCACACTGCAATTTGTGAGGAATACGCGAGGTTACACACAAGTGATTTCATACTCAGAATCTTGACATCACGAAAAAGGAAGTTGCAAACCGTAGCGAACTATCTCTACAGTTGCATCGTTAGTCATTGGAAGTCTTTAGTAGCGGCGAAGCTAAAACGTAGCCTTAATTACTACTGGTACGATGAATAACTTTGTTGGAATAGCGCTGTAGCCAAAACGCTACTCGATTACAGCCCCTGCATCGGAGTTGCGCTCATTCGATGTTTTAAATACAGGGCGACGTGCCTGCTGGGATCCCAATTGACGGGTAAAACAGTCTCAAGCTTGAAGAAAAAGCCAACCTGATACAGGAGCTCAGAAGTTGTTTTCCGCGTACTCTCAGCCGATGAGACGGCGGTCGGTGACAAGGGCGAGCCAACGCTTGGCAGGGAACGCGCGACAGGACGCAGCAAGTATTTGCGGTGATCATTTGCTCGGACAGCTAGCCCTGCATCGATAGGGGTATTTGATCTTCACACCTATCCGCTACGTTGAAAATACGCCTGTCGTAGCTAGTGTCAACACGTGGGCTCTGCGAACGACGGGCACGCTGTCCCATACCGGCCTCCGTCTCCTCAGCATGAACACTGCACGAGGAAAGCGTTGAGGCCGACGGCAACAGAAACGCTGGGAAATCGCTCGTTTCCAGGGCCTTCACCCGGCACAACGCGCGGTGTATTCGTTGGGTGCTAGGCCTCTCAATCTCGTGCGCGATGCAATCCGCAAAGAGAGACGAGTTAATGGTCACGTGGAAAGTAAACAAAAATTGTAGACAAGACGATAAAATTCGACTTCCACTAAAACATTGAAGTTAAAGCGAGATGACCTGGGCTATATTTCGACGAGCGACGACAGAGCATTGGCCCAGAAAAGCCTACACCCCGAAGCGCAGCGGAGGTGGTGTGTTGGCAAGAAGCGAGCCACAGTTCAGCACACACAGGGACTTCGTTGGAGATGGAACGCTCAGGCAATAGTAGGTAGGCTCTCAGAGCCGCGCCGACCCTGGAGCAACCAAGCCCATAATAACTTAAGAACGCCATTAAGTGCGGTAAACAAGAGTAAACCGGACATAGCTGGCGCGCAAATATAAGGCGACAAGACTTCTTCCACACAGGATTTCCGGCACTACCTTCTTTTACCACGATCCAGATTCTTCCGTGAACTCACCTGTAGCTTGCTTTCCATCAACAGTGTCTTCCAGCTTTACGTTCAACTCCCTGGGAGCCATGATAACCATGTTTTTGCCCTTTGATTGTTTTGATGAATGAAATCAAACCAATGCTGCTGCAAAATGCTGTGGACTAACCACGACGCCTTTGCTTGTGAACTACACGTATTCCACTTCAAGACATTAATGCAGCTGTTGAGTTTTCCGCTATCAAGATCGTTGTTGCTGGCTGAAATCTGATTTTTGTGGAACTGTTTCTGGTACTAGTACTTGTATTAACTGAGGAATAGAAAACTCGAAGTATCGCAAAAAGTTTCACCATCAATATATTACGCTCGCTCTGTGGGCCTTCTTTGCCAGAGCAGTGGTCGCGATATCGCACGACCCCGTCCATCGGAGTCGAAAAAAGCGCCAAGCAAACTAGTCGTCGTAGCTGCTTTTCCCCACAGGCAACGACTCTGTCTATGTTTCGTGCTCGCCCCCGCAAGGAGCCGCCATGCCGACGAGTAGGAGCTTCGTCATCGTCGCTGGCGAGCACTAGCTATAGAGCATGCACGCCAAATACATCCATCCATCGATGAAGTTTGTGGCGCTCTTGGCAATCAGCTGAAGGTAGTATCGGCATCAAAAACGGGGGGGGGGCGAAAAAAAGGCCATGAAAATTGGAGGGCGAGGTTAGGGAGTTGCCCTCCATAGGGCCGTACTTTTAGAAGATGCCCTCCTTAGCGACTCTGGGGAACCCATATCTAGCCCTAAGGACCACCTGAACATGAGGAATTGAATACAATATGGGATGTTGTATCCCATTGGACTTTACGAATTGAGGAATTAAGATTGATACGGGCAGTTTTAGTTAATGTTGCAACTCTAAGCAACGAGTTCCGCAACTAGGCGATCACAACCTTAGCTGCCGGAAGTCTCAGATGTGCCACGGTATCGCCTGTTAACATTACCCGTCGCGGTTGGAGGTACCAGTATCGCAATAGAATTGATAGCATTAACTACAGTATGACTGAGCGTACAAACGGCAATGATTTTGACCCAAAATGACACAAGCAAGGATAACCACTGTCCTCGCGATTGTTTTAGCTTGTCCATTAATAATATGCAAGTGCCGTTCGGGCGCTCGCACGCACACTTCCAACCCACTAGGAAAGGATGGCTACCCCCAAATTGATCTCGACATAATCTCGACTTTTCACGATTTTGGCGAGTGCTGCCGATATTATCCTAGACATACCGATTGATGCCTTTTAATACTACTACGTAGTGTTTGGTTTTGGGCTTGTCAACAAAATTTGTTGAAAAGTAGGAATGCAGGGGGATCGAAGTCACAAAAATGGAGGCAAGGGATCACGGAGCTAAAAGTTTCCCACCCTAGGGCCCCATTTTTTGTCCCAGCCCTACCCAGGACCCCTGGAATATGGCCCCTGGAGATAATAATACCTATGGAAATGTCAATCACTGGCTGGAGGTGCGCAATATTTAACGTTCACAGCTATTTACTACTCCGTAGTGGCATTAAACAGCCAGAAAAACTGTCTTTCGGGTCGATGTACTTAGCTTTAGCTGGGCCGCGGTAAAGATGCTCTCATTAAGCCGAGACCATCGTAAGGCCCTTTACCTTGGAATAAGGGTTATCACTCATGCTTTAATTCAGCACTGGCAATCTGAGTTCAAATGTCTGAGGAACCAAACGAAATGTCTTAAGAAATTCCACCATATTATCCTAGATCCAGTATACTAGTACCCCGTAGCGTTAAAATAGCGGAGTGTGATAGCTGAGAAACCAAGCTTGATTTTCGTGTCACTGTGGATGAGTACTTGGCAATGAGCAAGCGGTAATGAGGTAGGACAGGACATCAAAGTACATAGGTATCAGAGTAGGGAATTGGATAGACGGACACATTCCTTCGATTCTTTAATACGTTGAGGATGATTTGAGCCACACAATCGAAAAATACGACTGCCTGGCGATAAACCTCCAGATTTGCATTTATGTTGATGCAAAGAGAAGCCACTAGGGAAACTATTTACATTGAAAACCGTTCGAGTAAAATGGAAGTGCATTTCACAAAGTACATTTTCCATTTAAACATTCTTTTTCCATCCGATCGGGAAATGTACTTGCACTTTTTGATCGACTGCCCGTTTGTGCAAGACGTCTGAGCTATCTACGAAGCCGCCTTTGGGGAGTCGGCTTAGAGTGCCCACGCTCACCAAGACTTAGTATTCACCACGCCGCGCCTAGGTGTCCGTGACAGCGTGCCGGTTTTGAATCGATCCTGCCGATTCTGCGCGCCTGCATCTGGTTCACTCTGTGGAAGCGCCGCAACGTCGCAGTCTTCCGTCCGTTGACCGACTCGACAGCCCCGACACTGTCGCCGCGAAGACGATGTTCGCGATCAAGGTGCACCTCCAACACTTGCTGGTGCACAACCCCGGCGACCAGGCCCTCATCCGTCTGCTCCACCTGCTCCATCGCAACGATTGGGCGCGAGCTCACTTGATCCCTCTCAGCCATATCCAAGCAGTTGCCACGTAACTTGCCCGAGACAGTCCAAAAGTAAGTCCCAGCAAGTGGTTGCAAGACGCATTAGTAGTTGATATTTAACTCTGATCCGCTTCCGCTGCGATTAATAAACCAACTCAATTCAACTACAACATTCAATAACCATTCTTCACTGTCATCTTCGATCCACCCGATATATTAATAGCATGGTCTGGCACGTGACGGGTGTGACCTAGAAGCTCATTGGTGACTCGGTCTGAAGCCACTCGAAAGACCAAACGCGTGAAGGGCATCCACTCCAACACCTCGATCACCCTCAACTACTACTAATGGAAAGCACGCTTGAGGAACTGCCAGAAGATGTCGTCGCCGAGCACGAGTTGCTACGACAATCAGACGCCTTTGAAGTGGTTTAAGCGCTTCTGGGCTGCAAGGATGCCGCCATTGAAGAAGCAGACGTCGCGCTTACGGTCATTGATTAAGATCCAGTACAGCCCCTGCTCAAGTACGAGCAAGTCAGTCCACAATGTGTAGTCGTGGACGGTGCATTTTAATTCATTTGTAGGGTTTAGCTGCTTTATTTCGCTGTTCGCTTCATTTTCGGCCATTTTAAATGGCATTTTATTCGCAATTTAAATACAACAATTTATAGAAAAATGAATGAATCTCAAGACGCCACCAAACCAGCTTCTCATTGTGTCTCTCATATACGACATAAGATTCGAGTATGATTGACCTACAAGCCCAACAGCTTATTAAATTTCTTCGCCCTCAGTGCCAACTCATTTACGATTCAGCTCAACTAATAGTAAAGGTTCTGGCTCGAAATGACACTACAGACGGCGATCTGATGCACTGATGAAGAGGCTGTGTACAATGAAGTGCATGAAGCGCTTGCTTATCCTTCATAATGGATAATTGTCTGCTCGCTATTGCATTTCATTTGCGTAGCGCTACTTTCTTTCAGCACTGCATCATACTGTACCAAAGATCAAGATTTGGCGGACCTGCTCGAAAAGAACCAAGGTTCGAGAGTTCGCATAACTCATTGCAACAGTACTTGGGGCTGTAGATTCTAATACTGAGATGGGCAAAGTTTACCTTTCGGGACCTCGATATATTTCTGAAGTACACCCATACCCCCACCTACGCAAGTGGTGTAACTCCGAACCGTGGCGGGCCACGGAAGTGCATTTCATCGCCGTCGGTGCAGATCGCGCCGCGGCACCTGCCTCGCTCTCCACTTGAGTTGAATATGGTCTGCGTTGTCGGAATGTCTATTGTCGCCCGTCCAATGGGGTGATCTTTGCCGCCACGAACAAGATCCATGAGCCCAGCTTGCTTCAGAAAGTACAGCGCAAGATCGCGTGCGTAGTTGGATAAGGTCCACGAGAACCTTGAGAATTGGGCAGTTCCTTGGCCGCGTGCCACTCCATCAAAGTCGTCATTGGGTGGACGCTTTGAAGGTGTATGGTCCATACCACGGAAAGAGCTGGCACGGACGGCAACTCGGATATATCGACCCATGTCTGGATGCCGTCCCTTGTTACTTCAACTTTAGGCGTATCAAACCTTGCCGTTGACCGATGCTCTCGGTAATTTCGTTTATCCAAGTACAGTGTGTCAATTCCAGAACAATCCTATTGGATATTCCATGGTGCATATACGACATTGTAGGCAATTGCCCAGGTATCTTTCGGTGGTGGCCTGCAATGACGCTATGGCGCCTTTCCTGTGACCGTCTATTGCTCGCCACAAAAGCGCATCGATCTCGGCAGGGTTCATGGCACCAGGCGTGGTACTCTCCGATGGACTTGCCGTGGGTTGATGACGAATTTGCAGCCATCGACTTGTGCTGCAAAGAAAATGCCGCGCCGATGTGCCTTTGGACGAGTCCTTGCGTCATAATGGCTCATCTTGTCGCAACCGGGTACTGTTTTAATAGTTCACGCATACACATACATCTTCGTTGAGGTTATGAAAAGTTAAATAGGCCCACGATCTCTCAGCAGTCCCAGGCCACGGGGTGCACGGCGGGAGCCCAGCCTACGGGCTCCGCCTTGACAACCGTCGACTCCTTCGCTTCGTCGTCGAGGAGGTCTTGAAAAAGAGCGTCGAGGAAGGAAGCGCTGGAGGTGGCCGAGCACGGTGATGAAAGCACCGCCTTGACGTCGAGGTCTGCAACCGTTTGACGGTAGTGGCGCCCGCAAAGGCCCTGCTTGCGTACGTGTGCGGAGCAGCCGTCGGCGGTGCAGCGGCGGCCGCCTCCGTGGGCGATGCACTTGTGGTCGTACGCGGCGTTGCGCGTGCAACCCTCGACCTTGCATCGGCGGCGGTTGTCCTTGCCGCCGTGCTTGTAGCAGAAGCCGCGGATGCGCGCATTCATGCAGCAGCCCTCGTACTGGCACGTCTTCTGCCCGCCGTGGCGTACACAGAGGTTGCGCGCGTGCACTTGGTTGGTGCACTCCTGGACGAGGCAGCGCGCGCGGCGACGGTGGTAGGCGCACTTCCAGGATCCCGGCAGCACGGGATTGACGCAGTCGTTGAAGAAACAAGTCGTCGCAGTTGCCGTTGTCGTCGCCATCGTGTGCCGGAGGAGGTAGAGGGGTGCTCGGTCGAGGTCCAATTGAGAAATGACCAAGACCGGAGCAGCTCGGGTGTCTTCCCACTGCGACGTGAACTGGGTTATCATTTTTTTGCACCAAATAGATGGCAGTGTGGGACGCCGTCGCCCGCGTCATCTGCGCCAAGAACCATGTGGGGCACATTGGATCTTTGGAGCGCTGTGCAACGCACTTCGGCACCCGTCGACGGTTCAGTCGGCCCGGTCAATCGAACCGAAGACTTTGATCAGATACCCCTATCCCCAGCCTCTGGGAGCACATGCCAGCGACACTAACCACCTCGGAGGATACAAAGCTATCGATTCAAACCACTTTGGACGACCTACTCGACGTTGTGTTCGGCAATCTCGTCGTCGTCCTCATCGTCCGCTGCCAGGAATGCCGTGGTGTTGTTCAGGTCAGCGTGATTGCGGTGACTACGTTGGTGTTAGCTGCCTATCGAGGAAGCGCCAAACAGACCTGGCGATGCGAACTTCCATGTCAACGTCCCGCTCCAGCGTCTCGAGGGCGACCTTGTGTTGGCAACCTACATCCTAGTGATTTTGCGGCGAGGGAGCGTGGTCAACCGCCGATGGGGCACTTGTTGCTGCGCTTGAGATGGGCCGTGATACCCTCCTTCGAGTACGTATGTCCACACGGCGTGCTAAGCATCGGCATGAGCTTCTTTGCTGAGGGAATTGTGATGTACTTGCGCAGTGGGTGCTCCATGTCCAGAAGTGTGATTGGGCATGCAAAGCTGCGAGCAGTCTCCGTTTCCTGCACAAGAACGTCCGCGTCCTCGTCCTCGTCTTCGATCTGACCAGCGTGACGAGGATTAATATCACAGGTCAAAGAGTGGAGCTCACCCCGGCAGCGTTGCAGAAGCGCTTGTAGTACTCATGTCGGGCCACGTCTGCGTCCGATATGTGAATTGCCCCAACCTTCAGCGAGCCTGCAAAGTTCTTCGGTATCGCTCTTGTTGCAAGCTTGCGTCCGAGGCTTTCAAGGTTCTTCTCATAGGCCCCAATACGGCCGTGCAACGTGATGAAATCGGTGGTCAGCTCCTTGAGGGCCGTCATCTGCGTTTCGTTGCCATGCTCCTTGACCATAGCGGCAATGCCACAAACAGCCGATGAACCCTCGATCACGCGTTTGAGGAGATCATGACGCTGTCTTTTCGCATTGCTCACGCATACGCCGAGTGCCTCGGGCAGAGTTGCCTTCACCTCCTCATCGATCTCCTGAAGCCACTGCGCGGGCGTCTTGATGACCATGGCCGGGGCTTCCACCACGCCTTCATCGCCTTCATCGCTCTCGCCACCACCAGGCTGGAGATACCCCTCATCGTCGTCGGAATCGACTACCATGGCCTTCCGCTTCCCGCTCCGCCCCGCCATCGTCGCACCGAGCGAAAGGAATATGACCAATGGGATCGCATCAAATTGGGCATTATAGCCAATTATCGTAAAGATGAAAATGAGCCAATCATAAAGCAAAGTAGTTCTGTATTGGCCAATCGTGTAAGACCGATTACAACTAATCTACTAATTCGACTTTGTCCACGCCTCTGTGTTTATCCCGACCATTTTACCCATATTGTACTTCCAAACAAAACCAGCATGTGCCGAAATTCGATTAGACATGTCTGGGTCTTTGGGATATTCCTCTTATACCTCATGACAGTCGAGTTGTAGTCGTTCGGCGCCATTTTTTTTGTGACGAGCATCACGACAGCAACGATGACGACGGTCCGCGTGTCGGCGCCTGGGAAGGTCTTGATTGCCGGCGGCTACTTGGTCCTCGAGCCGCAATACGCTGGTGCTGTCCTTGCCGCGAGCTCGCGCTTCCACACGACTGTTTCCTTGGCTGCACCAACGGTGCCCACGGCTGGCCTCGCTGTGGTGATCTGCAGCCCGCAGTTCCACCAGACCCTTAGCGGCGTGCTCTCTGCCGATGTCTTTGAACTCTCGTAGTCACTGGGATTCGTTCCTCTATATCTAAACTTGCTTAGACCCGAGAGCCCCGCAAACCCGTATGTGGAGAAGACGCTGCAGGTGTGTGCCAAGGCGCTGCATGGACTTCTCGGGGCATCGTTTGGCGCAAACCTTGCGTCTCTCTCGGCGGAGCACTCTCTGCTCATCACGCTTGAGGCCGACAACGACTTCTATTCTCAGAGCTCTCAGGTATTCCCTCCACCGCCATTTGATGTGGAACCATCCCCTCACATAGTTGCTGGAGCGCGGTCTGCCAGTGACCCGCGACAACCTGGCAACCCTGCCGGCCTTTCTACCGTGTCCTGTGGATGCTGATGGTAAGCACATCCATGCTCTCAACTGTGGTGTGAACGGAACGAACTAGGCCGAGCCATCATCATGAAAACGGGCATGGGCAGTTCAGCGGCACTCATCACATCTCTCGTTGGTGCCGTCCTCCGCTTCTTCGGCTCCGTGACGCTCCCGACACCGACGTCAACGACCTCGTCGCCTGGCGTGGACGTTGTCCACAACCTTGCCCAGATCGCGCATTCGATCGCCCAGGACAAAGTTCCCCTGTTGCCGCATTCGACGGCTGAGCAGACCGTTGTAGATCGGCAGCGGCTTCGACGTCTCGGCTGCGGCCTACGGCAACCAGTGCTACAACCGATTCCACCCCGACCGCATCAAGGCGTTCGTCGGTCAGCGAAACCTCGCTGACTTGTCGGCCGCGGAACTGGCCACGTGCATTTCGGCCCAGGAGTTGTGGGACAACGTCGTCGTGCGAACTCTTCTCATTACCTGTGGCTTCTCATCAGCGGCACTAGAAACCGTTCGGTTTACCCCCGAGCATGCGTATGATCATGGGCGACGTGAATGCTGGCTCGGCCACCGTGTCGATGGTGCGCCAGGTACGTACACTTTGTGGCCGATGGACGACGAACCGCTGTCGCAGGTGCTTGCGTGGAAGTCGGCTGATCCCGTGGGCTCCACGGCGCTTTGGGAGAAGCTCAACGCCAAGAACATGGCCATCGTCGCGCAGTTCGAGGCGCTGCCAGTAGTATCGCCCCATGTCTGGGCGCAGTTGGCGACCACAACGTCGGCTTCCGTACCGTGAACTTCGTGTTGTTGCTCTCTCATTATCTTGTTTTGCAGTGGCCGCAAGTGCATCCGGAAGTCGGCACCATCTTGCAAGCGATGCAAGCTACCTTCTATGAAATCCGCAGCCTCCTCCGGTACAGTTGTGTGCGGGAGCTGTGTGGATCACGCTCGCCTCTAGCTCTATGGGCACGCAGGCCGGCGTGGGAATTGAGCCGGCAGAGCAAACGGCGCTTATCGATGCGACGATGCAAGTGCCCGGCGTTCTTTTCGGCGGCGTCCCTGGCGGTGTGTCTGATCTTCCGTCCTTCCTGACAATAGCTGCGTAGCCGGTGGTAATGACGCCATCTTCGCCCTTGTTCTCCACCCGTCCGTGCTGCCCCGTGTCGAGGCGTTCTGGGCCACATGGACGGCGACTCCGTACGCAACGCCATGTTCAAGCTGCGACTCATGTGACGCATGTAGTGTCAGCGCGCTGCTTGTCGACGTGGCGAAGAGTGGAGTCCAAGGCGGGCTCATTGAAGAAGCTATCGTGGCATAAACCATGCGCCGCGTGGCCATGCCGCGAGATCCTAGATGCTAACGAGCAACAGTAACAGGAAGCACGTCGTTGAAGTTGCGGTTGCGCCCGCCGTCGATGGACCCTCGTCACAGCAGCCATGTGTAGCTAGCAGTTCTGCGTTGCGCCTTTCGAGCGGTTGGTTTGTGGCAGCGCTCTGCGTACGACGTTGTCTTGGCGTTATGACGTTGAGCACCCAAGGCTCACGAGGGGTGATTCGAGCGAGCAACTCACGACCTTGAGACGAGTTTTGAGTTGCAAACGCAGGATCATGCTGGAGACGATGCAAGACTGGAATGAAGGATTGCCCAGCTCATTGCTGGGTGCTCAAGAAGTACAGTTGGTCCAGAGAACACCACTACGATGCAAGGTATTGGAGTACGGGTCTCGATTCGCTATGGTTGCCGTGTCCTACGAGGATGCGATCGCGACGCTCTTCGCCACGTTCGAGAGCTTCGACCGGAGATGATCTCCTGCGTCTTGGATGTCAACCAAGGACAGCTAGAGAAGACTATCGACACGCTCTTGCGCATGCAGCCTGATGATACTACCGCCATGGAGCAGCAGGCTCCGGCGCATGCCTTTGAAACCACAAGGTGAATTCCCTGCAATGGGTCGTCCATCGTCGCTGAGAAGGGGGGATTAAGGTGATGAGCGGGTTGCCTGCTCGATCCAGCGCTCGGGGCCCGTCGAAGCTTCGTGCCCGTTGACCGGCATGCCGTGGCACTGCGCAGTGCAGTCGTCATCCTTCTTGTTGCCAGCAGGCTGCTTTACAGAGGCTGATATTGCCAGCGGCTGATTGGCCCATTTGTGGCGGTCGAACCTGCCAAATGGACATTCCACAATTCCTCCATGGGGTCAGCGACCACGGCGACGCCCCGCTCTTCAGCCCACTGGCTTCTCGCAGCCCTTCTCGTGGCGGTGCTGGCTGCTCTCGCTCACATGCAGCCAAGCGCACCCGTGCACCGCTGGCTTCTAACCACGCCAGCGTTCAAGCTTGTGACTGTCTACGACAACGGTGCATCTATTGGCGGCGTCGCCATCAGCGTCTCCGCCGATAAGGCTGTAACGGGTGGCGCCCTGGCTGCTCATCTCTCGAAGTACGTTAATGTCAGTGGCCTTCGCGGCGAAACATCGGCCATCGCCGACCGCGTGTACACAGGTAACGGCATCCTCGTCGAGTCGTACGACAACATCACCGCGGGCGATCGCCTGTACTTGGTCGCGCCCGAGCTTTTGTTCGTATGGCCGTTTGTGAAGCCAGGACACCGTGTGTTCATCGAGCCGACGCAGAGCCCGACGGGGCGGCCACTGATCTTGGAATCGTGGACGGAATCGCCGCGGGTCTTCCACGTGCACAACTTCTTCGCTGAGGCTGAAGCCGACGTGCTCATCCACCAGGTGCTCGAAAAGGACGAGCAAGACGTTGCCGAACACGAGAAGTTGCGCCCGTCCACCGTCGGGTCCAACACCGAGGGCGTGCGCAAATCGGCACACCGCACGAGCGAAAACGCCTTCGACTCGACGTCCGAGGCAGCGGTGGCGTTTCGAAAGCGGTCGTTTGACCTCCTTCGTGTCGGTGACTACGACCCAGCCATGTGCGACGGCCTCCAGATCCTCCGTTATTCGCAGAAGCAGGCGTACGTCCCACACACAGATTACTTTTCCAGCCCACCGACGGCCGTCTGGAACACGGATCCACACACGGGCGGAACGAATCGGTACGCCTGCGCCCCTGCAGCTGGGTGGGTTCATGTCGACTGGTAGCTTCGCGACCATCTTCTTGTACCTCTCCAACGTCACGCGTGGCGGGCAAACCGTGTTTCCCGAGTCGTACATGCCCGAGGGATGGACGCATCCCGACGACCAGACCTCCGGAATCGAAGCCATCGCGTCGTCGCTCTTCAACCAGACTTCGTGGGAGCATGAAATGACGCTTAAGTGCCACTCCCGGTACGGGCTGCCGTGGGCGCTCGATAAACCAATGGCTTGGGCCGTAGACTGGCTTCGTACCCAAAGAAGGCGCACGCGATTCTCTTCTACAGTCAGAAGCCGAATGGCGAGCTTGACAAGGCATCTCTCCACGGCGGTTGCCCCGTCCTCGACGGCACCAAGTGGTACGAATAGACTAGAGCCACTGCAGGCTTAGGCACGCACAGGGGCGCCAATCTGTGGGTCTGGAACAAAAAGCGCCATGTCGCGCCACCCACCGACCGCATCCGCGTCAAGTTTGAAAACCCCACCGAGATGCCTGTGGGCCTCTTCTGGAAAGGGAAGCTCATGACGACGCTCCAACCACACCAGTCTCACACGTACAACACCTTCCCAGAACACCCGTGGGTACTGTCCCTGAATCCCGACAAGCGTGATCTCTAATGTGATCGGATAGTCAATGAAGGATGCCGAAGGCAACGTCTTACTCTCGACGATCATCCGCAAGGCCGACGGGCCCGACCAACACGTGCATGCTCCTGTGTAGAGTGCCAAGCCTAGTCGACTATTTCGTTGTGCACAATATTGTTCATGCAGATGACCCGACATCTCTGAGCTGAAAGGCATGACTATGATCTTGATGTTGGCAGCCATGCACTCCCACTTTTGACTTAGACGCAACCTGTCCGATCGCTTAGCAGCGACGGCCCATCATGGCTTTTGAAAGGCTCCGGCGACCTAAGGGCTTCAGACTTCGCTGCTTCCTCAACTGGCTATGCGGTCGTTTTCGCATGTGTCGTACTGCATCTGCCTTCGAAGTCTGGCGGGGAACGAATCGCTCTGGCGTCGCGCCATCGCGTCGAGTTTACTCTTGGCAACTCGAAATGCGGAGGGGCTCTTAGCGGTCGTTGGGTGCGGGCGCTGGTTGTTCACGGGGCACGGCCGGTCCTTGTAGACGCGGAAGGGTTCAATGGATGACCCCACCAGCTTGGCGCCTCGTTTGTGCTGCACGTGAGCCCTGTACGTTGCCATAAGCGACTGTTGGAGATGGCGGGCGTGGGCCACCCGCGCCTTCTCCTCGTGCACCGTGAAGTAGTCCTGGAGGATCTCCGTGCGGTCTCTCGTTGGCAGTAGTTGGTTTCGCCGCCGACGGTCCGTGTGCATGCGCGCCAGGCGCTGGATGCGCACAGCGTAAGCCATCAGTCGTGATCGGCTCCACCCCATTTGGCGCTTGAGTTCGAGGTACGCGACGCGCGTCGTGAGGCCCCGCCACGCCGATTGAATGCGTGCCACGAGTGCATTCTCGCGAGCCAAGACCCGCCGCGCCACCTCGCGCACGTTCATTTCGACGCGCCAGAGGGGCGGGCGGTTGCCGGTGCGCCGTACGAATTCACGGTAGTCGGCGCGAAACACCGCAAGTTCGTCCAAGTTGTCGTACCAGAAGATGCGCGGCTTGGTCGGGTGGTTGGTCGTCGCAAAGGTATAGACGGCTTTGTGGGCGTTCTAGTTCGTAGTTGGTGGGGGCGCCCGTAGAAAGGAGGCAGCACCATGATCACAGCGATGCACTGCTCGATTCGGTACCGCGTTCGCGCTTCGATGCCACGGATGCGCCGTTGAATGCACGCCGCGGCGCGAAATATTTTGCGCTCCCATTCGAGTTTTGCCTGCCGAAGCCGCCTGGCCTCCATGCGCCCGAGGAAACCTCGCGCGACGCGCTACGTCGGGCTGAGATGGCTCCGAAGGAGGGACGGACCTGAATGTCGATGGCGGCGGGCGTCCTCTTCTTGTCAAACGTATCTTCTTGCTTGGTCTTTTGCTCGATTTCAGCCGCGAGGCTAGCGACCCCAGGCTGGAGGAAGATGGTGCGGCTGCAACCAACACAAGGCGGAAGACACTCGTACGGCGCATGAGGGCGGCTACGCAAGTCGTTGCGGATGCCTTTAATAGCCGTCACATCGATGAAGTTGATGCTGTTGCAATGCCCGCACGTCAGATACGGCGTCGCATACTCCGAGAGCAGAAGCCGGTCAAGAAGCACTACGAGCTCGTCGGCGTCCGCAGCCATGACACCGATTGGGACGACGGTTACAGCAGTGGCCACGACGACAACTCTCGTAGCCCTCGTCCTCCTCGCGCATGCATTGCACCAGCAGCGCAGCCTGTGAAGCCGTGATGCATCTTCCAGCAGTTCTCTCGCGAACAAGACCTCCAGCCAACATCATGCAATCGCTTTTCTCGCACTTCATGGCACGTTGTGTATCGGGACACGTCGCATACGCCTTTATGACATAGTTGGTGTGGCGAACCAGATGCACCTGCTTCGGAGCTCTGCAAGATACGACCGCCGCCCATCGGCGTTCGGGTTGGCTTCATCGTGCAACTGTGGTCTATTCTCGCAACTGTTTTGGCGCTGCAACATTCGAATCGCCAACGCCATGCTCCAGCGCCTCGACAGCGGCCCGCTCGTCGCGATCGTCTCTTTCCTTCCCGAGCCGGCGCAGGTCGTTGCGCTGCTTCAAGCGTGTCCCCCGTCCGCTCTCGGGCACCCACTGGCCTGTCTCTTGCGGCTTGCGACGCTTCTGCCGCCGGGCGACGTCTGGCCAGAGCTCTGCGTGCGATCGTCGACCCCTGTGCTCGCGCCGTTGCTCGACGGAGTTCTTGGGCTCGTGCGTACCATTCGCGTCTTGGACTTGAGCGCGACTGCGTCTGTCGCGTCGGCGCTACGTCCCAGCACAACTGTATGCGTCTACGACATTGAAGCCCCGAGCAACTATCAGCTCGTTGCGCTACAAACGTTCGCCGCGCACTTGTCGTCATTCGCTCTCAACCTTCAGAGCTTCTCGCGGACGAAAAGCTTGGCCGCGGCCACTGCCCTGCCTGGTTGCAAGCAGCTTACGCACTTGAAACTCGCGTGGACGGGCGGGTGTTGCCCTGAGCCCGTGTTGGGAGCACTCCCTCACTGTCATCGCCTCATGCGACTGTCGTTGGGCTATACGCACATCTCGACTGCTCCACTGCGGCTCTCGCCCCCGGACGAAGAGCTGCTGGAGTCCTGGCTGGCAGTGTCCCCGACCCTCCGGCATGTAGAGTTAGCGGCCGTCGTGTCGGCTACTGGCCAGTTTGCACGAGGCTTGCAGCGCGCAAAGCAGCTTGAGTCTATCGCGCTCGCGAACGCACCGGAGTTTTGTGTGGCGCTACTTGACGGAACCCCGCTGCCTACGGGTCTGCGTCGCCTCCAACTGCACTGCGTGGGCCTCAAGGCCGCTGACGTGCCCCGCCTAGTGTCTGCTTTGGAGGGAGCCTCGCTCGAGACGCTGCAGCTCTCTAACAACTACCTCGGCGTTCTTGGCGCGGTGTCGCTCGTCCCATGCCTGGAACAGCTGCATTGCCTCCGGGCTCTCGAGCTGCCATCGATATTTCTAATGGACGAAGGATGCACGGCGTGGCAGCCATTCTGCCGCGCATGCTGAGCCTCCAACGTCTCGATCTTTCGATGAACTTCATCGGCAACGAGGGCATCGTGGCCCTAGCGGCTGCTTTGCCCCCCGGACTTCGATACCTCGCAGTCAAGCTCAACCGGTTCAGCGATACCGGCCTCCAGGCACTCGTAACCAGTCGTGGCTCTTCACTGGAGGCCCTCGACGCCTCGAACACGCTTGTTACTCTCTCTGGGGCAATCGAGCTGGTACAGGCTCTGGTGACAGCCCCTGGACGTCTGCATGTCGATTTGAGCCGCGTCGACATGGGCGGGGCTCAGGTCGACCACTGCAAACGAGCAGCCGCTGCTCTCGGTGTTGCCAACAAGATTGATTTCGCTCGCAAGGATAGATAGTCTCAGCAACGCAACGTGCAACGTAGCATGAGCACGAGATACCTATAAGCTGACGAAGCTCTTACTCCTCGTACGATGGACTGGGTCAACCGCAGAGCAGGCCGCCCGGCTGGAGGTCATTCCAAGGTGAATATCATGTACTCTGCAGGATTCGCGCTGCGGAGGACATGCCTCAGGACGTGTACCCTTAAGGCGCGATGGCCATCGGTACCGCGGCCTTGCTCCAGATGCAGGGACCTGTTGTGTTAACAATGGTTCAGTTAGCCGGAGGTAGTCGGGATAGCTCGTTTCACCCAACTATATCCTGGAAAGATCCAAGCGTCGCATTCTTCTGGTTCATGGCGCTGTTCTACGACTACCTCGTGGATCTGCCCGCGAACACGCGGCAGCTCTGCTCGGCATGGAGCGAGACGGAGTCGATCCTCGCGATTGGCCTCGACAACCGTGAGATCCATTTCTTCAGCGATGAGGTGTGACTATTCTCGTGAACGGCTTGACTCATGACATGCAGGGTGAGAAGCTTCCGGTCGCGATCCATACCCGCAAGGCTGACATCATGGCGATTGCATGGCAACCACGGGGCACGGCTCTAGCTGTCTCGTGGGGCGATGGTACGCCTGCTATATAGCTGCTGCGACTGAATGCATGCGATCAGGTATGGTATCACTGTGGATTCCCAAGGAGAGTGCAGCACGCGAAGTCAATTCGCCTCACACAACGCGCATCAATCTTCTAAAGTGGGCGCCGTCTGGGAATCGGCTAATCACAGGCGATGAAAACGGTGTGCTTGCAGTCTGGAAGGTGGATGCCCGAAGCCAAATGTCCCTCGCAACCCAATACACCCGCCAAGGAAGCTTGACGCAGTGTGTCTTCTGCGTCTCGCCAGCCAAAAAGGACGCCAAGGGGTGAAGCTGCTTCCAAACCACTTCCGGGCTCACGTATCCGACGTAGCGACGTTGCGTTCTCCGCGACAGCAACTTGTCCATCCTTCTTCTTCGGCGGCGACCTCGGCACTGTGCACTATGCAGACGACCTCGGTCACATCTCAGACGTCCAGACACTCAACCACGCAATCGATTACATGATGTTTTACGAAGAGAAGCATCGGTATGACCGACATGGCCTCCCATCTCATGGCTCCTCTAGGCTCGTGGTCATCACCCGAGCATCGCAGCTCATGCAGCTGCAGGTAGCCGCGGACGGCACCGTGAAGCCCGTGATGAAGGGCAAGCTCAGCGTCCAGGGTGATTCAGGGCTCAAAGAGGCCATTTGGGCGGGCCCCGGTACCCGCGTTGTCACCCAGTCCCACTCAGTCCGTGCATAGGTCTCCTCGCCACGGCATCGACCGAATCGCTCATTCGATTCTGGGACCTTAACAAGGAAGAGAACTTTGTACTAAGTCTCGCGGGCTGCGGGCTGCAGCCGTCGGATCGCGTCTCCGCCATCGACTTCAACCCGCGCAAACGCATCCTCGCCGCCGGGACCAACGAGGGGAAGCTCGTGTTCTGGCGGTGCACGGGTGCCAAGGGCACGCAGTGGACGCTGCTGGCGACCTCTGACACGCGCCAACCGGTCCTCAAGGTTGGCTGGAGCCCGCTCTTTTCGTACGTTTACGGCCACTCGGCGACGGGTGTGACTTTGTTCCACGAAGCCATCATGAACCGCTGTGTGAGCGGCGACACGGCCGTCATCCAGACGCGGCCTATGGCGCTGTCGATCGAAAAGTTCCAGAATGGCACCGTCCTGCAGGCATCCCTAGACGCCTCCATCCGCATCAAGGGCCTCGCGCACGACGGGTCGATGATTCTTGTCTGGAATGGCACCAAGGCCGAGGTCTTTGAGCTCCAGAGCGACCTCGAGGGCAAGCGCGTCGGCTCATTCAAAACGACGGCGGCCGCGATGCAGCTGCGTGGCGACACCGTCTACCTAACCCACGGCAACCACGTGCAAGTTACAAACGCATCTGGCACCGTGCGCAACACGCTGAGTTTCACAGAAGCGGAAGGCAAACCCTTCCTGCTGCATGTCAACAATAAGTTCTTGGCCGTTGGTACGGACACAGGCGTTCTGCGCGTCTTCGACCTCTCGCGGCGCGAACCCAAAGCGTTTGGTAGCATGGGCAACATCATGGTGCGTCTGACGGGTGTCTCACGTGCCTCTGACGCAACGGCGTAGAAAGGGCTCTCGGGCATGAATGAAAAGTCCACGCTGCACTCGCTGAGCGTCAACTGCGATGGCACGCGCATTGCGTTTCTCGTCGACGCCGTCGAGGGCACGATGAAAGTGCGCATCCCGCACACCAAAGTGTACCTGTTCAACACGGACCTCAACGTCTTCCAGTCGTACGACTGTGGGCCCGTCCGGCACCCCGTTGCCCACTTCTGGGACCCGCAGGAGCCACGGCTTCTCGCGTGCGAAACCTTTCACGTGCGTTGCTGAGGGACTTTGCCTGCTCAGGGCTGCGTAGGCCAAGCACGACGACGCCAAAAGCACGACGACCGAGCTCATGGCCGCCGCCAAGGCAGACGGCGATGGCTACGACGCCACACGACTGGCGTCCCAGGCTGAGAAGGAGATCTTGATCCTCTTTGCGTCCAACGAGCGTGGTTTGCTCATGCAAGACAACTTCGACCTGGACGTCAAGTACTCGGCGCTGCTCGGCATGCATGTGCCCCGACTGTACCTTGGGTCGAACCAGGACGCTCGCGATGCTAAGGAAGCGGATGGCCCGGTGGCGCTGCTGCGGTCCAAGATCATGCGCGACTTTGTCGGCCTCGACCGCGTTGATGAGCCGACGCGGCAGGCGCTCATTGACTTTTCGTACTTCATGACAATCGGCAACATGGACGAAGCGTACCGCTCCGTCAAGCTGATCCAAAACACGTCGGTGTGGGAGAACATGGCGCACATGTGCATCAAGACCAAGCGCCTCGACGTTGCGCAAGTGTGCCTCGGCCACATGGGCCACGCGCGCGGGGCGGCCGCCGTAGACGCTGCCGCAAGCCCGGGGGTAGCTGTGGAGGTCCCGATCGCGATGGTTGCAATCCAGCTGGGGCTGCGCGACGAGGCCGCGCGGCTTTACAAAGAAGCCGGGCGATTCGACCTGCTCAACAAGCTGTACCAGGCAGCGGGCTTTTGGGCAAAAGCTATTGAGGTCGCGGCAAAGCGCGACCGCATCCACCTAAAGAGCACGCATTTTGCGTACGCCAAGCACCTCGAGGAGGAGGGCAACCTCAAGGAAGCCATGCGCCACTTCGAGCTTGCAGGCACGGCCGCCAAAGACATTCCGCGCATGCTTTTTAGCCTCGGGAAGCTCGAAATGCTCGACTCGTACGCGTCCAAGACAGACGACCCGGCGCTGCTTCTGTGGTGGGCGCAGTACCAGGAGTCCAACCATGAGTTCGACGCTGCCGCCGTGTGCTATCGTCGAGCCAAGGACATCCTGAGCCTCGTGCGCGTGCTGTGCTTCAAGAAGGACTTTGATGCCGCGGCGCAAGTGATCGCAAACACGGGTAACCGCGCGGCCGCGTACCACTTGGCGCGGCAGTTTGAAGCCCACGACGAGGTCGGACGCGCCATTCAGTTCTACGCAACGAGTGGCAGCTACGGCCACGCCATCCGCCTCTCGCGCGAGCACAACCTCGACGGCGACCTGATGCAGTACGCCCTCCTGAGCAAGCCCGGCCCGATGCTCGAGTGTGCGCAGTACTTTGAGGCGAAGCGCGAGTTCGAAAAGGCCGTCGCGCTCTACCACAAGGGAGGATACGTGGCCAAGGCGCTCGAACTGTGCTTCCAGGCATCGCTGTTCGACGAGCTGCACACGATTGCGGACGAACTGGGCGCGGCCTCTGGCACGTCGCCCGCGGTGCTGAGCAAGTGCGCCGACTTCTTCGCCAAGAACGGCCAGCACGCCAAGGCGGTTCCGCTGCTCATCCTTGCGCAGCGGGTGACAGAAGCGCTCGACATGTGTGTGGCGCACAAGGTCAAGATCACAGAGGAGATGGCCGAGAAGCTCACGCCGCCAAAGCCGGAAGACGCCGCAGGCACCAAGCGCCGCACGGAACTACTCATGAAGATTGCCAAATGCTGCAAGCACCAGGGCTCGTTCCACCTTGCGACCAAAAAGTACACGCAGGCCGGCGCCAAGCTCAAGGCCATGAAGTGCCTGCTCAAGTCGGGCGACACGGAAAAAGTTGTGTTTTTCGCCAATGTGAGCCGCAACAACGACATCTACGTGCTCGCCGCCAACTACCTGCAGACGCTGCACTGGGCCAAAGACTCTGAAATCGCCAAAAACATCGTCGGCTTTTACACCAAGGCCAAGGCCTTCGAGGCGCTCGCTGGGTTTTACGAGGCCAACGCCAACGTCGAGATCGACGACGCCAAAGACTACGAGAAGGCGCGCGGGTTCATTGCTGAGGCCGGCAAAGTGCTCGCCAAGGCCTCGGGCCCTGGCAAGGAGAAGCGCCTCGCGCAGCTCGAGCGGCGGGCACAGCTCATGGGCGCCTTTGCCGACGCTCAGCGCGCAGAGCCGGCCGAGATGGTGCGCGTCGTGCACCAGCTGCTGGAAGAGCCCGACCTCGACTCGGCCGTGCGTCTGGGTGACGCCTTCGGACTGCTGGTGCAGCAGGCGTACGACTCTGGTGACAAGGAGCACGTGGCAGAGCTGCTGGACGCGATGCGCGCCCGCAACGTTCCGCTCAAGGGCTACGTGTCGAGCAAGATCCTCAACGACGTGCCGGCCAAGGCCAAGGCGCGACCGGAAGCCAAGGAAGACGATGACGGTGGTAAGGACCATGACGAGGACGAGCTCGACGAAGACATTGCCGACGAAGAGGACGCCAGTCCCCGCCGGAAGTAGACCGCAGCTTCGATGTAAAGTCTCTATCTGCAGCGTGCTTGGACGGCGGCAGGCAACGGTGCTGGCGGAGGGAGCAAGCAACGGTGAATACATGACGCGCATGGCGGAATTAGTTAGTGTGGTTACGGCAGATGCAGGGAAGTTAGTATATGGAGGCTACGCGACGCACCGGAAGAGAACGATGAGGGCGACGATGACGAGGAACGGCCCCCATGTGAGCAGTGCGCCCTTGAAGTTCACGAAGGAGCCGCAAAAGAGCACATAAAAGCAGAGGTAGACCATATTCCAGCCTCCAAGCGGGCGCGGGTAGCCCATCGACTCGAGGCAGCGAGCAACATGCGAGTGGCAGTTATCGCAGCAGATGTTGTGCATGCGCTTGCGATAGACAGCGCAGCCGGCACGGACGCCTTCGTCCCATGTTTCGGGCGTGAGATTGTCGGGCAGCGCCAAGGGCAGGTACCGTGTGGGACGGCCAAATGCAAAGTTGTCTTCACCGATTGTGTACGGGCCGGCGAAGTCGTAGATGACGCCGTGTGAGTCACCGATGCCCATGTGCCCGATGAAGGGCAGGAAACATGTAATGCCCGGAAGCGGCGACCACACAATGCAGAATGGGAACCGGTCGCGAGCCACGTCCACGTCGCGTCGCGGCGCGTCCACGCTGCTGTCGTCGTCCTTCGGAGCCATGCCAGCTTTCGGTTGTCCGGACACTGCCGCGAGTATCCGGAAGGCAATCATGCACCATCAAAACTTACCCGGTGCGTGACGTGTTATCTTCTCCTCCTCTTAGTCATTGCCGAAAACCGCTCCATTGTGCTGAGGTCAGTCACATGACCATAGCGTCGTGTGGATACCCCAACGCAAGTTCACCGGTGGTGGTGCAGGAACTCGTGCATGGACACAATTGACAAGCAAATAAACGCATTGGCACCTCATGTACAAATGGACAGGCAATGTCTGGCTATGGAGATGATGATCAAGAGTGTCCTTCCAGTTTACTAATAGATAGTTGGAGACTACTCCAATCATGATTGAACTTGAACACTTCGCAGCTCAATCGAACTCTGGAGAGGCTCAGAGAGGTTTGGAGGTGCTGCCACGACGGAGGGCTTGAGCTTGCGCTTGACCATGCTTAAAAGTAGTGCGACACCAAAAAGTACGAAATGACCGACAAGCACACCAATGTAGTAGCCGATGGCGGAGTTCCGGTCAAGCCTCAGAAAGTTGTACGGCCACGAGCCAAGCCACGTCACGTATGAAAGACAGGCCCACGCAGCGTAAAGCGCGGGCCAGAGCAGACACGGATAGATCACACTAGTTTGGCGCACGTAGTAGTCGTTGAGAACAAACTCGATGAGAAGAAGCACGTTGTTGACGGCGTGCTCGCTGATCGAATAGACCGTAAGGTTATACCCCGGGTACCACAGCATTGTCCAAAAGACGATGACGACTACGAAGCTGGCAGTCAGCGCCCAATCGAAGAGCGTATTGAGCCGTTTATATGTTGACGACGCGCGAATGGGTGTGGCCACAGGTGTAGTTGCTTGTAGGGCCATGAAGCCCGCGCTCCAAGCGAAGTATACGAGCTGGAGCGTAAAGTTCCAGACAGTATAGTACTGGTAAATGGAGAAGCTGTCGTTTGCAAGTTGGAAAATGAGCACCACGAGGTAGAAGATGGCGCAAAGAACTCGATAACTGAAGCCAATGCCGAAGTAGGCCCGCGACGGGTACGCGTAGTACACCTCTGCCGACGCACGTGGCTTAATGTGTGAATAGATGATGTACGAGACTGTGCCCGTGACGACGACGGCGATGAGGACACCGACGAGGATACCTTGCAGCTGCAAGATCATCACGCTGTGGAAAAACTGAAAGTGGTTTACCACCTTTCACCGGCCGTCGTCAACGGCCTCTTTGGCGGTAGGAAATTCGCGGAAGACCAGAAAATGGTCAGGAAGATTAGAGGCCTGTTCCATGCGTGTGACTGCTACCAAGGTATTGCTGCGACGCGAGAGTTCGCTCTTCCCTCACGAAAGTTCATTCAGTATATTATAAACGACTCAGCTCACCGACTTTGTTTGGCTTACGCTAGTCACAACAACGGTCTCGAAGGGACATGTATTAGTAAAAAATTTCCTTAACTAAGTAGTATTTGTTGAAGTTGAGGTTGTACAACAATGCACTCAGCATAGTAGAGAAGGCCACATTGCTAGTCGGGGTTCGAGTCCGCGTCAACCGACGAAAAGGAAAGGCCTACCAGTCCCGAAAGACCGAGCTCGATTCTCGAGAGATAAATCAAGATGGCCATCGAGGGCGATGCCGCTCACAGGTGCTACAGACGGACTGAGGGTATTCTTTTTGTGTATGTGCTTCATTTATCGTGTGGGTGGCTCATTCTTTTTGTGTGCAAGTGTTCATGCTACACTGAGTAAAATGCTCGCGTGACTTTTTTAGTCCCGTTCATTTTTAAACACTTTTCGAACTCAGGATATGGATACAGAGGGGACCTGTTGCGTCTTACGAAATCCGTAACCAAATGCGCCCCGCGACCGCTACCTAAAGCTTGGCAACTTCAGATCGCTGGTCAAACGCTGAGAATACGACCGCTCAGGCTCATGCACGGACTTATTATACGATTTCTTTTCGATGCCAGCTCATCCTCTACCACTGCGTCTCTCTGCACAACGCCAGCTATCGTCCTGGCAATGATCGATGCATTATGTCGGTGCTGTTGTGCGATCTTGATGGCCTCGGTCAAGCGTGAATGTGACATTTTGTCCGGATAATACTATCCGGTTTTGTGCATCGATTGGCGCCAGCACTGCGCGATGGCGTCGCTTCGAGTCCGGGCCCGAGAGGAGAAGGCCCAGGCGCGGCCTCAGGACGTATGGCTGCCCTTCACGCCACTCGAGAAGGACGAGGCCGACATTCTGGTTGATCGCATCACCAAGGAGGCTGGCCCTATGTTGCTGCAAGATCCAACGAAAGCTCTGCTCAAGCCGTTGCGACCGGTGGCACTCGGTGTGAACGAGGTTACGCGACTTGTCGAGAGCCGAGCTGCCCGCGTCATCGTCATGTCAAGTGACGCCGCAGTGCAGACCATGTGTCAGCACGTGGCTGTAATGGCTGAGCAGCTTGCGGTGCCAATTTGCGTCGTCCCCGTGGCCCCAAGCGAGCTAGGAGCCATCTTCAAGCTGAAGCAGGTATCTGTCTTTGCCTTTCGCACTATCACGCAAGAATCTACGGCTGAGCTTGAGGATGCTCTTATTCAGCTGCGATCGATCCAGGACTTTGCCATCTCGAAAGCTTCGTCCCCGGCGGCCGTGCCATCTCTGCAGCGGATCTAGTTTCTCGAGATGGCGCAGTCAATATTAACATGTACATTGTGCTGTTTCACAGACGAGGTAATTGTACTACGAGTATATCGGTCTCTAATATATTGAATATTGCGTGGGGTGTTTCCCTTCATCCATCCACACTGATACCGCCGAAGAGCATCCAGGGAGCGTAGATACTCAGTCAGCCACGAATGCCCTGATCGTCCCTTATCGAGGCCGAAGGCAATGCTTTTCGTTTCGTACCAATACACTTCATTGTGAAATTAAGTTTACAAAAGCTCACCATACTTCTCGATTCTACTCCATTGGAACTTGTTAATGCGGTAGAGAGCACATGACGACAGCACTTTGTTGTGTCTTTCATTCAAAAGCCACAATCAATCGCTTGTACAATGTCGTAGCTTCAAATTCATAACTCAGGTCGCGTGAGCCTGACGATTGTTCGATTAAATAGCCTATTTAGTCGAATCGACCAGCATTGAACGCAGACGGTCAGGGCAAAATTGAGAAGACTAGGGAGCTCTTAGAAAGAAGCTGCGAGGCATCGCTGTACGCAATGGCAACTCGATTCTCTCTCAGCTCAAGTTGGGGCACTTGAAGCACTCTTCCCGCGCCTGTTGAAAATGAAATTGTGAGGGATGGGAAACCTTTCAAAACATTTAAAAGTGGCATATGCCATCTATAGAATTTTGGATCCATCGAAACAGCGTTTGAAAAGATTCCATCATGGCGACCGCGACGACATCGGTACCGTTGGTGTCTTCCCCGGTGGGCAACGAGAGCGACAGCACAATCGCTCGCGACGGCATGACCGAAGTAGCAATGAAGCTGGACAAGACGGAGCTCGAGGCTCAACTGCGGGAGCTCACGCGTGACTGGGGGCTGACTCCGCTGGGGCAAAACATCGCGTTCCTCTGGCTAACCAAGGCGGCGACGGACGCAACTGGTGGTCTCAGTCGGCTTCGGAAGTGGGCAATAATGCAGCTGAACCGGCAAAGGCGTCCGTCGGGCATCTCCCCGTGGCAGCGAGGCTGTCCGAACCTCATGCCAGGTCTCACAACACAGCCAGTTTGGATCGCCCAGCGCCATGAGCTCCTTCCTTGGATTCGAACACTAGAAGCAGCGTTCCCTATCATCAAAGAGGAGCTTTTAGCATTGAAGAACGATCCATCGGGTTTCCAGCCTTACCGTGCTCCGACATGGGCTGGCATTCAACCAGTACGTGCGTCAGCTTTCTACATCATTCAAAATCTATCGGTAGGCGGCGGATGGGATCGGAAGCATCAGTCACGACGCGGGCGACTGGAATGTCTACTACCTGTTCCTCCACGACGTCGACTACGCGGCCAACCGGGCTCGGTGCCCTGTCACCAGCGCGCTGCTCCAGAGCATACCGCACCAATACGATCATGCATTTTTCTCGGCGCTGGCCCCGCAAACTCACATTACAAAGCACCATGGCCCAACGAACAAGAAGCTGCGGGTACACCTGCCTCTCGTCGTGCCCGCGGGCGACTTGTGCCGCCTGCGCATCGGTGACGAGGTCGTGCACTTCAAGGAGGGTGAGTGCTTCGTCTTCGACGACTCGTTCGAGCACGAGGCCTGGAACGACCATGCGACGCAGAGCCGGCTCGTGCTCATCGTTGACGTGTGGCATCCGGCCTTCACCGCGCCCGAAGTGAAGTTCCTCGAATTCCTTCGCAAAGCTCAGCTGCGGCGGGAGCGTCAGGCATCCGAAGGCGACCACGACGGCTTTTACCAGATCCTCAAGGTGGCGCAGGCTCTGCCGTCCAACGTCGATGCCATCTTCGGCCCTGCATCGTAGACCCGAAGAGCGACCTCAATCCAACTGGCACAAGCGCCCCGGAGGCAGCATGCATGAGCATTGCTTCAGACAGCTACGTTTTGCATTAACAAGACACCAACACAAGTGTCATGCTCCTCCCAATACCGAACTGAACTTTGCGTGGAGCCCAAAACTCGTTTCGCACCAGGGTGGGCTTCAACTAGGTTGTCAAGCGCACCAGTGGTGGGCAACAGGGGCGAAAGGAGGCTAGCACCGCCAAGGAGGCAGGAGGCGGTGCAGCTGTCGTCGCTGGCTGTGGTTGCCCCTGGCGCAAACCTCACCACCGAAAGCGCCGGTGCCGCTCGAGCGCGCCACCAGCACTCACTGCGACCACGAGTGCAGGTCGTGCATCTGGTGGCCTGAATCTCTTAGAGCCCTTATCGACAGGGAGAAAGCAGAATTCATCGTCTGTCTACTTACAATGTGTTCTTAAAGCCAGGTAGACGCGGTTCAGAGGTTTATTACTGAGGGTGAGAGATCCATTTGCCGCTGCCATCGGAGGCGACGCCGAGGACGATGATCATGGAGCGCTGGTTGGGGGTTTGCCGATTCTTGACGAGCAAGGAGATGGCGCGGCTAAGCCTCACGAGCCGCGATGTGCACGACGTCGTTGAAACCATTGCAGTCCTCTTCACCAAGGAGACACCAGCACTGGCGTTCTTATTCACCGACAACGGCCTCGCGCGCGTTCCTCGTGTTTCGCTCTTCCACTGGCTGCGTTGTGTTGAAATGCAAATGGTCAAAACTCTCCTCCTTCACGCGGCACCCGTGTCCACGGACGACGTCAACATCGATGGCCTCGCTTGGACTTCGACGGCGCATGTCACGGTGGTCGTCCCCAAAACATTTGTGCTCACGTGCAAGAAGCAGTGTGACCGGGCCGAAACTCTATTGCGCCAGGGCCCTAAGGCCGTTGCGAGGCTTCAGGACTTGGCGGCGATCCCGTCGACGTCCAAAAAGCACACCAAGGCCACCAAGCAGATGCAGGCTGATATTGCGGCCCTGCAGCTCGTTTCGGACAGCGCCATCGCCCACGCGAGCGAGAGCATCACATGCTGCCATGGTGCGCTACTGCCGCTCTCGCTGTCGAAGGGGCAGGGAAAGCGGCTGGCTGTGCCACTCGCAATCTGGAAGAAACTGGCGCCGTACGTTGGAGCAGGTGCCGTCTTCGGGAGTGCGGGCTTGCCTGCAACGGAATGCGACACGTGCCTTACGACAGCTAAGCTGGAGCAGCTGGAGATTGAAGCGAAGAAGACCCAGCGGCTGCTTCAGCACACTGAAAGCGGCGGCGACTCGCTCTACGACCTCCTTGTGCGCAAGGCTGGCCACCCACCGTCGCTCTTGAGCCCTGAGCGCGGCCAGTTCTTCGTCGTAATATCCAGTTTCTGAAGCACAAACGCTATGGTGACGCGATGTAGGTGCCTCAAAGCTGGCTCAAGAAGTGGCGTCAGTTTGTCAAGAGCGTCGTGGACGTCCCCCCTGGTCCGATTCTCAATGGCGCGCTCCTGTGTGCGCGACACCGCCGACCTGTGGTGCCCAATTCCGTGGCGCTTTTTCTTATGGGCGCATCGCCTTCTGTGCTCACGTCAATTCCTGGCATCACCTAGTACGCCGACACCCACGGCGGAGCTCATTTGGATCTAGTGAGCTGTACGAAATCGTCACCGACGATGAGTGGGAGCAGCTGCAAGCAGCCTTTTGCGCAGAAGTGGCCGTCGGGTTTGAAGTTGTGTGCGGCACAATAGTTTGGCGCACGCTGCCGTGCCAGGTCTGCGAAGAGCCGACAGCGGTCCGCCCTGCCAAGAGCAACCGCAATACCAACAGGAACACGAACCGGCGCGCTGCTGCTGCCATTCGTCTGTAAAGCACTCGACTCCCCCCGCTGAGAAACGAATTCCGTGCACCTCGTGGGCGTCTGAGATTAAGAGCCATTGTGGACTGAAACGAATGACTTTCTGTTGCGAATGGTAGCACGATGTGGTTCTGGTGGGTGTGAGTGCTTGCTTGGGAAAGCCTTGGATTCGAAGCTGGCGCGTTGGTCTTGTTCGGCTGTCGAGGTACCACGTTGCGCTGGGCCATGCCAAGGACAACGATGGCGCCCGTCAAGCTGTTCTTGATGATCGTCACAAACAACCCCAAGGATGCCGTGCACTAACGCCTGTAGCTAGCTCCAAATTCGTGGCACCGCTAACACCTTCACCAAAAGCCCTGTTCTGGCTTCAGTTTTCCAGAAGGCACAGGTCTCTGTAGTCAGTGTTCGAGCAATGGGTGCGGCGGCTACCGTGAATCAACTGAGTTAAAGCTTAGATTCAATGGAATAAGATGAGCTGATAACAAGCTTCGCAGTTGGGAAGGCTTGCTACCTCCATTGGCCGATGCAGTGCACAAGATGAAGGTGTATCGTGGTGGCGCAGAACGAGATGAATCTGCAGGCACATGGCAAAGCCATGGTCAAGATCGCGCTGACGTCAGCTATGCCAACGCCCGGAACGTCGCGAGACGTCGGTTTCCTCCTGGCGCGGCTGCCGAAGGCACCTCGTCGACGCAGCCGAAGCAGTAGACCATGGAGCTGTTGCCCACAGCATTGGTTGCGTAGAGAAGAAGCGGGTAGCATAGGCCTGAGCCTAGCGACCTGAAGGTACACTCTGTTGTCGAGGGCAAGACGGTGGCACTCGCGACGACAGTCGAATCGTTGAGAAATACGACAGCGGTGACGCTCTCCAAGGGAATACCCCCTGTGTCCCCAGGCAGGACCCATGAGACCGCGAGATCGGAGCCTAGCGAACAAATAACGCAGTTCCACCTGACAACGGCAGTACCGACGGTGGACGTGGCTATCGTGGTTATTGGGGCCGGTGCCGTTGCTTCGCTTGTCGCCGCTACAATCGACGCCGACACCGAACCGAGTTCAAAGCCGTTCGATGCGACAACAGTATAGCGATAACTCGCTTGGGCTTGGAGTCCCATGGAATCCACGTAAACGTTGTCCGATACATTGGACACCAGTACGATGTTGTCGCGAGAGATGAAGTATGACATGTGTGACACACCGCCTGTGTCTTCAGGGGGCTCCCACACCAGCTGCAGGGAGCCACCCGTCGCGCACGATTCGCTGAGGTTTTGCACGGCGCTCGGCGGCGTCGGGGAGCTGGTCACAGCTGTGACAAGACTGTCGTTACTGGCACCGGCGGCGTTGATGGCCACAACGACGTATTTGTAGCTGGTACTCGCATTTCGCTGAGTGTCGATGCACGTGGTGTCGAGGCCTTGGCACACAGTCCGTGGTGGTGCTTCGTCTGCGGCGTAAACCACGTAGGCGTCAAGCGGGTAGCCGCCAAGGGATGCTGGCCGGCGCCACTCCAACAGCACTCTTGATCCTGTCACCGCAATCGCACTGAAAACGTCAATTGGTGAAGGCGGCCGGCCAATTTCTGCCATGGTTACTCGTGCTGGTGGAAGCGAATACGACCAAGCTGAAGGGGGCACATTCGCTGACGCTGAAGTCAGCGCCACTACGGTGATCGCATATGTGCGATTGACGTAGAGGTCGGCGACTGTGATTGCCAACCCTGCAGGCAAGCCACGGTACACCTCGTTGTACGTCGAGTTCGTAAGGTTCCAAAACCAAACGGCATAGCCGAACACCAAGTCACCACCGTTGTCCAACGGAGGTAACCAGGTGACTGTGACGGTGTCGACATCGGTGGCGATGACAGATACGTTGAGGGGCGCCGAAGGTAGTGTTGGCGCAGTCGTCGTTGCATCAAGAGCCAAACTAAGGTCACTAGTACCCTGCAACATTGTGAATAACTAGGAAGCAAGGCCAACAAACCTGAGAGTTGACTGCGCACACATATATGGCACAACTAGTGATGGTAGCCAGATTCTGCAACTTGCATTGGCCCGTCAAGTCCTCGCATGCGAGCACCAGATCCATCGACGGGCTTTGCCGGTAGTAGACACGGTACGCCGTCACTGGACTGCCGCCGATCTCATCGCGCGTCAGAGGTATAATATTGACCACCAGAGCGCCACCCGCTGCCGACATGAGCATGGGGGCGCGAGGGCGCAGGGGGGCAGTCGCTGGACCCGTCGTTAAGTTTAACGACGCCACGGCGCTCGTTTGACCGGCTGCATCAACAGCAGCTACGTACACGGTGTAGTTCGACGTGGCCTCGAGACCTGTCAACTGCGTTGAGGCTTGAGAGGTTGTCCTTGCGAGCTCCCAATCTCCGTCGTGGCGATACCACACTTCGTACAACGTGGCGCCGACGGACAAGTTCCACGCAAGGTCGACAGCACCTCCAATATTTCTTCCGACCTGCAGCTGCGGCATGGCATCAAGCTGGCCAGCCGATGCTTCAGACTCTGTGAGCTCGACGTCTGTCTGCGCTGTTGTGAAGTCTAAAGGCTTCGTCCACTCTGTCGCGCCCTGGGACGTTTTTAGTGCGGCGGACACGGTGTAGGATGTCACGGCTTTCAAATCCATCCATTGGATGGTACGTGCCTGCGCATCGTAGTGCCGGGTTTCGTTGAAACGATCTCCGTGGATTCGAATGATGATTGCCATGGGCTCAGACCCGTTAAGATCATTGGGTAAAGTGCATTGCATAAGGATGCTACTGGACGAGACGCGCACGATTCGTAGCCGCATTTGCGCCGATGGCAGTCCGGCAGGCGTTGTAGTCACGCGGAACTTGACAACAGATTTTGTAGTCGAGTTCACGGAGCGATTGCAAGTCATGACACCGGTGGCCACAAGGCGCCAGTGGTATGTTGTATGTGGTGCAAGCCGGTGGCCAGCTGCGTCGCGGGTAATGTAAGCACTGGAAGCCGTCGGCGCAAATTGGTGCGAGCGGCGCCAGGAAAGATTGAGCCGTTGCTCCAAGTCATAGCGGATCCATAGAGGAGTACACAGTTTACCTACGAGTACTGTTGCTCGGATAGCTTTCCAAAATAAAAGTCTACCAGCTGGCCCCATTGGTAGTGAAGGAAGCATCAATCGGATTGACCCGCCCGTGACACCTATGACTTTAGGCGGCTCAAGCGATTCCACGGTGTTTGAGCCTTGGGTTTTGGGTCGCCAATGCAGCCTCGGACGTTCGGGCACTCCAATCGAGCAATTGAATGTGGTGTATGACCACGACGAACACTCTGGGACGCTCTCACAAGCACGGTGGCAGTCGCGCCTGGTTTTAGCATTGACGGGTACCCATTGGACGCCATCGTCGCCTGCCAAGGGTCAATGGAATGGACAAAATTGAACAGCACCTATCCTTGGATAGAGCAATGCAAACTGAGATGTTGGGCCGAGCTCGAACTCGGTGTATCGACTCGTCTGCCATTCTGGCATCACGATAATGCCAACCACGGCGTCGCTCATGGACCTACATCGTCGTCACACCGCTTCTGTCACCGCGAGGCGTACAGAGTCCAGTTTGAGAAGCTGATGGTGAGCGTAAAGTTGCGAATGTGGCTTTGCTTCGGCGGGGTGGGCCACGCCACTGCCGTCGGTGAGAGCGCCGAGCGTGAGAAAATTTGCGCAACGACGGTGGAGGGGCCAATGTTGAAGCTTACATTCACGGCACTTGAGCCGCTAAGCGTCAACACGCTCGATGTGGTGTCGGGCACCAACATTGAGAGGGAGGTTCCTGCATCGAGCGAGCGGTTTAAAGCTGCACGGAGAGTCCAGAAGGAGACGTCACTCGCCTCAGTACCACACAAAAGACTTCCATTGCCACTGACGCATTTGCATCGGCCCCAGGAGCATGACTCTTCGCAGGTCCCTGTTGCAGCAGCCAATGCACTGGCAGTCGAGCTGACCCAGCTGCTGGCAGTGGGCAGGAGAGGGGCTGTCGTTGTACAAGTTGAGCAGCCAACAATGTTGTTGTAGCACGGTATCATGGCGGCACGCGCAATGCAGCTGAGATGCGCGGCCACAACAACTAATCGCTGTATTGGCATGCTTGGAGAAAGGACTTCAAAGACTTAACAGCACGTCGTCCGTTTTGGTAGTTGGACAACGAAGAAGTGATGACAAATATAACCTCACCGACGAGCCTGCTGACAGTACTGTGGAACGACTAGGTAGCAAGTGCCATCGACAGCTCTTTAAACATGATAGCTGCAACGATTCGGGCGAGTTGGTTGCTTGAGCCGTTGTTGGCGGGAGCCATCGACAGCCTGACGAGCTTGCGTCGCGACCCACATGAGGATTGGCTGAAAAGGGCATTTATTCCACCAATCAGATGGATGACTCGCTAGAAAGTTCATCCATCACCGAAGTGGCGCTGGCAATGGATGCGTTCGACGAGAGGGCCATCGGCCTCAATGTGGCCTTTCAGCTGAGCTGGATGACGCTCATGCACATCATCAACATGACCTTCACGAATGGCTCGATGGTCGACTTTGGCTGGCCCTCAGGCTTCTCGGCCATGGCACTCTGGTACTTGATGAACGGCCCTGGTGTGTGGATCCATCGCGCCTTGCTTTCGTCCTTGTACCTCATTTGCGGCGCCCGCTTTATGTGCGGCTGGGTTCTGCGGGGTCACTTGACGCGGGAAGACCATCGGTGGGCCCACTGGAGAACCCACTGGCAGTCGAAGGGCGGATTCTTCGGGTCGACATCCGTGGCCTTTAATTTCTTTTGCTTCTACCACTGCCAGTCAACGACCAATATCGTGTTCATGTCTGTGCCGCTGCATATCGCGGCGACGAACACCGCCACGGAGGTATCACTGTGGGAGTACATCGGTCTTGGAACGTGGCTGCTCGGCTTCGTCATCGAGAACATTGCCGACCGCCAGCTCGACATTTGGAAGCGCACCAATCGCGACGGTGGTGTCCTGCGCAGCGGCCTCTGGAAGTACAGCCGGCACCCCAACTACTTCGGCGAGTTCCTTCTCTGGGTTGCGTACGCTCTCATGGCGTGGCCTGCCGCGACGAGTGGCCTCCAGCGGGTGCTCTTGTTCTTGCTGCCCGCCGTCGCGTACTACTACCTCGTCTTCTTCACGGGCGCTTGGATGGCGGAGCAGGTTTCGCTCAAAAAGCGCGGCGCCGCGTATGCCCAGTACCAAGCCGAGACACCTCTACTCTTTCCGTGGCACCCCAAACCTCGCCGCGCCTAGCGACTTCCATCTCATCAATATGGCTGGCGATCCCAAAAGCTAACTCGACTAGAAGCCTTGGTGGTAGAAGCGACTCGTAAGTCCAGGTCTTAGGGGCGGTGCTGAGGCCCTTGGCCATCTGTGCTGGTTTGTGCACTCGACCAAGGATGCGGGAAGATGCTTGTATTGCTCGGATCAACTTGGGTGTCGGGCATTTGTACATGAAGGCGGTGGAATTCACATGCAATGCACCACGCATCTCGTGTTCACGTGGGTTAACCTTGGAGGCTCAATGGCGTCTGCCGATCGATTTACTCGTCGTCGTCGTCGGCCATTTCGTCGTCCTGGATCGACTGAAGCGCCCATTGCGTGGCCGCGTCGCGAATGTTGTCCGGAACCAACTGGTGCTGCCACTTGGACTCTTCGCAGAGCCAGCTGAGTTCGAGCTCGAACGGGTGCTTGACCTCGTCGTGAAGGACGTTCAAGCTAGATCCACGTAAGACACCATGTTGGCAGACGCCTCTCGTACATCTTGGCGATATATTTGATCGCCTCGCGACACGTCATGTCGAAGATCTTGTACTTCTCGATTTCTGTCTTGGCCGCCTGTTCACCCTTGCCCATGGCACAACCACGGAAGCGCTATGCCAGAAGAGTCATAAGCAAGCACATCAAAGAGCGTGGTCATACGTAAGAGACACCCGAGGGGTCGATCACGTTCAGGTAGCACTTGCCCGTGTCGACGTCGCGGCCCGCAAGCATAATGGAGGTACCAAATGGGCGCACCGAGCCGTACAGCGTGAAGTAGTGCACATACTGGCTCATGCGATCCGCAAGAACTTGGGGAGGGATCGGACTGCCGTAGTTCTTCTTGTAGCCCGATGCTTCTTCGCGTGCGCGGTTTACAAGCTGGCGGCCATCGGCAACGAGGCCAGCCATGGTCTACGCGTGCATTAAGTCCCAGTGCCTCATTTCAGAGACTTGATACCAAACCAACGTGACGGTCAACAGCATGAATGCGGCGGTGCGTACCAGGGACGAGCATCTTCGAGAGCAAAATCTTCTCAACGCCCATTACGACGCCGTCCGTGCAATGGATGCCGATGGCAGTGCTGTCATACAATCTCGTGAGATTGATAATGCCTAAATGAGCGTCTTACCCGCTGCTATCGACGGCCTTCTTAGCATATTCAACCTGGAAGATGCGCCCGTCGGGCGAAAACGTCCCCACGGACAGATCATACTACGAAGAACGCCATGAGCACCGGCAATATCTCGGCTTGACAAACCCCTGCGCCAGTGCTGCTCATCTACGAAGGAGCAGATACAGATATGAGCCATGGCAGATGCTTCCGCATTGAGCGTACCTTTCTTCTTTGGGCGGCTGGTTACGGACTTGCGGCGAGGGGATCTTTCCTCCTCTCGGGCACGTCGGCAAATTTGTTCTAACCCCACAAGAGGGCCCTCGATCCGAGCATGTGATTCGCTGAAATACCTAGATTCTGCGAGCACTCATTGGTGGAACTGCCGAAAAATAATGGATTTCATCTCACACGATGGCACCCGTAGGCTAAATAAACTCAATAGTCTCGCATTGTTTGATGAACGTATCGCGCCCTCTGCTGCTTAGTTTATACCAGGTGCTGGTACACTTTGCCCGCATGAAAAACAACAATGGTAGCTCCTAGCCATCGTGAACGAGATCACTTTGCAAGGACTTACTAGGTCAAGCTCATTCATATGAACAGTGACTCGAGCCAACATATCCAACCTTGCAACGCACTCGGGTGTTTTTAGACACTGCGTGTGTGATACATAGATAGTTTTGTCTCCTGACAACTTAGTTGCCCTTGAAGCTACTGCAGCCATCCCAGGTCATGTGAGAACTTCTCTGCACGGCTGTCAGGACTGCGGGTCGGACGGCTTTCAGATCGTCCAGGACCTGCGCAGGACATCCATCCACCAGGTTTTATGGAGGCCAGTTAAATTCGATCTTTCCTTGAGCCTCGAGGTATCTTGGCGATGGAAAGACGCCTGAGCGTTATCTAGTGCATGCCAAAAGGCGCGGAACATTGGCATTGCAGTATTGCTGCCATGGCGTTCCAGGATGCTTGGGTCGTGGACAAGACGATGTTTGAGTACGTGAGCCAGGTATGAAGCCCTCTTCTCGTGTGCCGTACAGTAGTGTTAGGGAGGCTGCTCGTGCTGTGGACTGACGACGGCAATGATGAACTTTGCTGCCCTCGCGGACCTATGCTCTGACTGGGGTCCCTGGACTGCTCCGGAATCTGCTCTTAAGTTCTGCGTAGAAACGGACGACGAGGAGCGCGAGTCGTTCTCACCATGGCCCACTTTCATCCACGAGGATGTTCAAACCCAACGCGCGCTCATTCGTCTTCGGCTCAAGGCGCACATGCCCGCGTACACAACCTTCTGGGCTGATTACGGCGATGCTTTCTCACAGTGGTGGGACGCCCAAGCGCCCACCACCAAGTATCGGTTCTCTTTATGAGCGCCGGTGCATCTGGCTGACGACATGTAGGCTTTTTCAGCTGCAAGACGCCGATGTTAAGTCGTATGTGCACACACACGGGGATGTCCACGGCCCTTATAGCATCGTACGATGTCTGCTATGAGCCAATATGAGCTGCTTTTTGACAGGTGCTGGCGACGGTCACGGAGCAAATCAAGCAATTCGATCAAACAGGATATTCGGATGGGCGGGTGCCGGCCGAGCTCGCCTTCGAGCGCCACCTCCGAGTCCGAAGCCGCATCTTGTGTCAGGAGCTCACCCCGCATTGTAGTTTGAAAAAGGCGCGTTCACGCTCGACGCGGCCTACTTGGCGTCGACTGACCCGACGTCGAACTTCTGCGCCCTCGTGCAGCACTTGGGCGGTCCACGGCTTTTGCCGTCCCACGTCAATTCTCGATGTACGCTGCTTCTGGCGCCGCCTTCGCGAGCTCAATTCGTCCTAGCTCACGTCGACAACAACGGCGCCGAGCCGGAGCAAGTCCAGGTGAGCGCCTGTCAGCATCGATTCACCAGCGACTAATGGCCTCGTAGAGCTTTCGCTCCGACAGACGCGTCGTTCGCATCGTCCTGGCCCGTATCTTTGCCGACAGCGTCATCCGCAAGTTTAAGCTCGCGGTTGCCGCCGAGTAGACGATTGTTGAGACTCACTCCTTGGCACATAAAAGCAGAATACGACGATATATTAAGCCTCTGTTTTGACAGGTTCTTGCTTGACAGGTTCTTGCTTGAGGGGCTCCTTCTTGAGGCCGCCGGTTGCTTTGCGGGCCTCTTCGAAGAACGCGTTCGGGTGGTTGCCCACGGCGTCTGCGTTGCCACCAGGGAAGAGCACTTCGAAGTGACGCCGACACGCCACTTGATAGTTTTTGCTCTTGGCGAGCTGCACAATCGACTCCTTCTCGACCTCGTTGATTCCGCGGAGGCTGGCGCGCAAATGGTGTTCGTCGAAGTGGCGGAAGGGGCATCCGTGGTAGTCACCGGCCTTGGGCGGGTCGGCCGTGATGATTTTCATGCAGTTGAATGGCGTGTAGTCCTTGCGCTTGCCCTCCTTGCCGTAGTTGTGGCGAATGTTGTACGCGTACTTTTTGTTAAAGTCGTCGACGTTCATCTTCTTGCAAAAGACATTGCGCCAAAAGGTGAGCGCGTCCTCCATCTCAAGACCGATTCCTTTGAGGAAGAGGCCGTACTGCATACGCCCGCCGTGCTTGAGGTGGCTCTGCGTCTTGAGCGCGTGGTGCAGCGACTTCATGCAGAGCGGCATCGCCGTTGCAGCGAGACCCTCGATCATGTCGGGCGTGACGGCGTTACCAGAGGACACCGGTGCGGCGCCAAAGTCCGGGCCGATGTGGTGCTTCGCAAGATTTTTCAGCACTGGCATGAGACGGTCGTCGCGCGCCGCAGCCGACCCGTTAAATTTGCGGAAAGCAATCGCAAGCTGCTTTGAGAGCTACGACGCGTTAGTACGTGAACAGTGTAAAAAGCGCACCGTGGAGCGGAATCGCGCGTGCAAAATCGTGACCAAATGGTCGAACGGCACATACGCGACACCAGCCTTCAGAAAGACCTTGCGCTGACCGATCTACCCTCCCATATAAGCATTGCTACTGAACGGATGCATGCACCAACGTACCAAATCGATAGCCTCGGTGAAGGGTACTTTCACGTAAACGTCGGGAAGATTGATCGCGTCCTTCATGTTGGCGACGCTGGCAATGTGCACGGCTTGAAGCTGAGGGCGCAAAGAGTTGATCTCGTTGGAGTCCACCTACATCGCCATGAGCACAGCTGCGACTACATGCCTCCAACCTGATCGTATACAAGCCCATGGCGCTTCATAAATTGCATCTTTTCATCGCGCGATGCCATATCAAGACGAAACCGGAAGAGTGAGCTCTCCTGCGAGAGGAACCACCGCCGCAACTCCTCCGTGTGGCAAAATGCCATGCGCAGGATGAAGTGCGAAAGCTCGTCCTTTTCACGGTCTTCGGCCGTGCGCATTGGCAGGAATCGGTTCATTGCTTTCTCGAGCTTGGAGTCGTCGCGCGCTGCTCCGCGCAGCCGCTGCAGCTCAAAGGTCTTGAGCAGCTGGAGGCGGTCGATCGAGTAGGCCTCGAACTGCTCGAGCGTCACCTCCACCTGCGGCGGCTCCTGGTACATAGAGAGCGTAACCCTTGCCGCCTGCTTGCGCTGCAGCACCCGCGCGCCCGACGTGTTCCCGACATTCAGCATGTTGCCACAAAAGAATAACAGCCGCGGCAACGTTGCCGCCAATTTCAACCCCTCGGTACAAGCACATGTTCTAGTAGTCAGCCGTGGGCCACTGGCTAAACGCACGCTCCTTCAAGCCCAATAGAGCGCCCAGTTGGTGGAATGACAAGCGCAAATAGCTCGCTCTTTTGGGTGATTTTAGCTGGGGAGAGATATGCCAAAATCACTGACCGACGAGTGGGTCAGTGATCCATGGCTCGGTTTGGTTCCGTGCGGCACAAGGCGGGCTTGGGATTTGAGCCGCTCCTGTTTAATGCCGGCTCGCACCAAGACGACCAACATCCATGGTGAAATGTCTTTCACACATTGGTTGTTTGTCTAAATCTTCTGAACGTATAGTAAAATAGGACTCCTGAATGACAATATTGTCTTTGGCCATCGCCTGACCGTCGTAGACTGGTGGAGTCGTAGATCGGCGTGGGAGCACTGATGAACGTGATGACGGCCGACAGCTCCACATGCTCGTGCGTAAGATCTCCTTGCCTGTCATACGCAGAAATTTTCTACCCGGTGCTTAGCTATACAGCGGGCTTGGTGGATGCTTTGTTATTGCCGATGTTGTGGCGGCCGAGGTGAAGTGCGATCGTCACTATTCTTGTGGTGCTTGCGAATGCAGTGGGGCAGCCCCAGCGGCACCGACCACTCCCACCTGGCAGACTTTTCTCGGTGCTCGTGCGCCCAGGTAGCAGTTCGCTGCGGCCTTGTCTAGCAGTATCTGCGCGGGCATTACTGTAGATCAGGATCGGGGGCATTGTTGGTCCCTCCAAGGAAAAATTCACTGTCGCTCATATCCTATTTGAAAGATGACGGGATGTTGTACATGAAGCGCGCATCAGCTATTGCAAGATAAGTTGACGGTAGCATCGGTGTGACTGGGGCTGTGGCCGACACAGCTCACTGTTTCGAGCTCCGTTCGGCTCGGCTTGATGCCGGCTTACATATTTCGAGCCAAAGCTAATGAAAATGCAACCGAGCCGAGAAGACTCGTAGCCAAGAAGACGAGGCGAGACCTGAGCACAGGCGTGGGCACGAATGCCATGCTTGCGCTCTGATGATGGCGTCCTCGATAGCAGTGAAAAGACCGAAAGTAAGGCAAACGACCATGACGATGGGCCAAGTCACCACAGGCCTGCAAACCCAGCCTTCTCTATCAAATACCAATGTGTTGATGGCTTATTTACTGGGTCTTCTTGCCCTTCTTGCTCTTCTTCGAGGCGGACGGGGTAGCAGGGGTCGACGCCGCGACTGGAGCCTTGGATGCCGGAGTCTTCGCCTTGGTAGCCTTGGGCGCGGCAACCTTGGTCGGGGCCGTCACAACGGGCTGCCGAGCGATGGGCTGGGCAACTTCACGAGCTGTCTTGGGCTTGCGACCCACAAGACCGCAGCAGCCACAGCAAGTGGCGAGGTAGAGCGTCGTAGAAATGACGAACCAGACGATCGAGATGGCAAGCTTCAAGAGGAGGTAGGCGATGGGCAGCGCGCACAGCACGAGACCCGCATCTACGATCTTCTGCGCGTAGGGAGCGACAGCAGGTTGCGTCTTCAGGTGGCTGACGGCCGTTGCACGCCCGAGCTCGAACTTGGCCTGCGCAATCGCGGCGAGCTGGACGACCTCGGTCTGGGCACGTGCAAGATGCTCCTTCACGATCGGCACATGAGGCGCAGCCTGCTCTTGCAGTTGCGCGAGAAGCGGGTCCACGGTAGCGGCCGCATGAGTAGCGTACAACGCCTGGATCGTCTCGGTAGCCTGGCTCGAGTGCTTCAGGGCCTCATTGGTCCACGGCTGGACGTGAATAACGTACAGGTCCATCGACTTGTCCTTAGCAAGCGCCAGATACTTGTCCGAATCGGCGTAAGTTTGTGTCGAGAAGGCAGCAACCTGGTCGTAGTAGAGCGATACGACAGCTTGGAAGCTCAGATCTCTCTCCGAGTTCTTCAGAGAGTCCTGGAGGCTCGCAATCTCCTTCGCAGCTGAGCTGAGCTGGGCCTTGAGGGTCTTGACCTGCTTCAGAGACTCCTTCGAAGCGGCAACCTCGGCCTGGAGAGCGGCAATGCGGTGCTCGTGAGCTGCGTTGTCAGCTTCAAGCTTCGCCAGCTTGTCGCTGAGGTCCTTTTTGGCAATTTCAAGGTTCGTGACCTCGGCCTTGAGGGCAACGGAGGTGTCGTCCTTTTGCAAACGCGCAACAGTGGCAACAAGCGCCTCCTTCTCTGACTTGATGGCCGCGATCTCTTCGATGACGGAGCCGAGCTGCGTCGTGAGCGACGAGACAGTTGCCGCTTCAGCCTTGTACTGCGACTGCGCAGCGGTAAGCGCTTCCTGGTGCTGGGCACCCGAAGCCGTCAGCGAGGCCACATCCAGCAGAAGCTCGGCCACACGGGCCTCTTGGGAGGCGCACGGCGACGCGTCGTCGGCCACAGCGACGGCAGCCAAGGACAGGAGCGGCAAGACGCGGCGGACAACGTTGACCATCTTGACGGCGATTGCAAAATGGCGTTTCCAAAAAAAGAACGGCTCTGTTTGTCAACATACTTGTTTTCATGATTTTTTATTACATTTCAATACGTTATCTCAATCCTTGTATTGTCAACGTCTACGCGGGCATTTAATTACAAACACCGCGCCGAAGTTGAAGCCATTAAAAATATGTGTGTCAGCGTCTGATTGGCTAAAATTCCTGAGGCAAAACCAGCCGCGCGATCTTCAGCGCCATGGCGCCGGCAACCGCCCCATCGTGTTCCGTCCACAGCCGCAGATGTATCAGGGAAGCATGCTTGATTGAAGCGCCTCTCAATGGAGAACGCATGAACATTCGAAGTGGTCTCCTCGGGCCGCGTTCATGCGCGACTGTCTTGTGTCGTTTTTCTGGTCGGGACCCAGGTTGACTTCAAACCCGCGTGATTTCCACGGAATCCATTTTGATTCATCGACAGCGGGACAACATGGGATCTATCGCTTGCGGAGTTTGTGTCGTCGTCACAGCTACCACTCGTTGCACTATATTTCAGAACGAAATAGCTCTGGCGCCAAGACTCACAGAAATGCGAGACCCCACGAAGCTTTATGTCCGTGGGCACATCGCCACCTAGGGCGGTTTGCGTATAACTTGATAAAACCTCAAGTTGCCCGCAACTTGAGCTTAGAGATGGCTTCCAATGCCGAGGTTCCCAAGCCATTTGACCACCTGTGTGTAGATTACTGCTCGGCGCCTGCGTAGCTATCCTTGCAGCACGGGGATTGAACTTGGGGTGGCAGGGGCCTGGGGCGCAATTTGTGTCAAAGTGGAGGTGCACTTTCGCAGCAAAAAAAACCTGCGAAAAGACATATAATCATTGAGAGGATTGGATTTTAGTTCTTGCTGACCAGAATGCTCAAGCAGTACGTGGCGGAGGCGAAGGCCAAGCTCAAGGAGGAGGCCTACGAGGAAGCACTACGCGCCAGCACACGCGCCGTCGAACTCGATGCGCTCAACTTCCAAGCGCTCATTTGTATGGGCAAGAGCCACTTTCACCTCAACAACGCATGCCTACTTCCGCCGATGGACGTGCTTAGTGCCGATGTAGGCGGTCAAGTCCATTGAGGCCTACAAGCGTGCGGCCGCGATACAAGTCGACGTCCCGTTTGCATGGAAGGTAGACGGATTTGCAGCTGTACACCATGACACATCGTGCGCAGGGCATGCTGGAGGTCTACGAGTGCGCTAATGACCACGCTGGAATGCTGGAACCCCTCGAAAAGTTGTCGGGTATTCTCTTCAAGTGAGTACCTTACCCACAGCACTTTCGTCTACTTGTTGCTTTTAGGAACGGCAAGTTTGACCGGTGCCAAAAGATGCTTTTCGATCTCGCCAAGGCGGCCACGGAGGCCAAGCAGTACGCCAAGGCCCTCGAGTCGTGGCATCCGCTTCTCGTGCAAGACAGTGCGCGCCCGGAGCTCTTTTGTGAGACGCACCAGAATGACGAACTGCCGTCGCTCGTCGACATGTGGCTCGCGGTGCTTCATGTCATTCAGGTACCTCCTCCCTCTTCTCTTGGCCTCACGCACCACCACAGGCAAGCAAATCCGCAGGGCCATTCCAAAGTCCCGAGGCCGTTCTCTTTACCCTCGTCACAAAGATTCGCGATGCTGCCGTGGCCGCGGGCGAGTGGGCGCTGCCAGATGAGGTTGCCGTCGTTCTCGATACGTACGCCGACTTGGCCCTCTCGCGCCTCGTGCAGCCGGGCTCCAGCACCAAGAACCAGGACCGACAAACCCTCGACGCCATCTGCCGGGACATGATCACGTGGTGCCCGGTGGCCAAACGGGCAGCGGAGATTCTACTTCTGCGCGCTGAGGATTGCGACGGAGGTACTGCCTACACTGGCTGCCATCTCGTTTAACCACGTATGCAGCGCTCACCGAGGGTCAGCACCAGATGTGCGATTCCATCTTGCGCCGCACCGATCCGGACAATCTACTGCTCATGGCCGTCGATGGCCTCGGCATGTTTCACGCCAAGGCATACCCGTCGGTACGGCAGTCGCGCTGCGACTTCGACCGACCCCTGGGCGTAGGCCAGAGAAACACTGCTCGCGTGCATCGCCGCAGGCCCGCATCTCATTGCGGCGCGCGTGGCCCTCGCCAAGATAGCGCTCGTGCCAGGTGCCACCTTTCACCCGCAAGAGTGCATCGACATGGTTCACGCCGCCCAAGACGCCGTTGCCTGGCGCTACGACAACTTACTCACTTCACCGTCGCCCGTCCTGTAGCCGCGTCCGCGAGGTTGGTGACTGACGCTGACGTAGCTACGACGAAACGCAGCTCAGTCTGCTCACCGGTGCTGCGTACCGCGCCCAAGCTAAGTGGTCCGAGGCCATCGTATGCTACGAGGGCATCATTGAGCATGAGCCGCTCCTGGAAGCGGGCGCCGTCGGGCTCGCCGAGGTCTACCTCGCACAAGACCAGGCCGCGCCGGCGGCAGATGCGCTTCAGTTTCTCAGGTGCCACCTCCATAAAGCGAACAGGCGCATGAGCCTCTGTGCCTAGCCCCAAGGCGCCGTCTGTCGCGCTGTGCTCGGCGCGGGGCCGCCTTTTGCACCTGCAAGGCGACTTGCCCGCCGCCCGCGAAGTCCTCGAGAATGGCAACGCACTTGCTGGCGACGCGCTGGAGCTCTCGGTCCTCAAGCGCCGGCTGGCCGACGTGTATTGGGCGCTGGATGGCGACTGGCGCTGCAACAAGATGTTTTGCGTCGCGTCGCTCCTGGCGGCCGCCAAACTCAACCCGCACGACGCCGCAGCCTTCGCGGCTCTCGGGCGCTGGTACCACGAGGTCGGCAGAGACCTCGTCCGCGCCGAAAAATGCTTTCTTAAAGCGCTGTCGCTGGACCCAGCCTGCGCCGTTGCGGGCGACCTCGTGAGCGATATGTATGCTACCCACGGCGAACACGAGCGCAATGTGCGGCTCTGGACTGACGTGACGACGCCGAAGGAGGGTGTCGCACCACCGCTCTGGGCGCTGCGACGCCTTGCGCAGCACCAGCTCGACGTCGGCGATGAAGCCGCCATCGCGTCGCTGCACAAGATGCTCCGGCAAGAGCCGGCAAACGCGGCATCCTGGGCCGCCTTGGGCCACGTGTACGCGGCGTTCGGCCGGGTTATGGCCGCGCAAAAGTCATATGCGAAGGCCGTCTCGCTCGGCCTGGATGCCAACCCGTCCGTGCTCTGCGAGCTCGCGCGGATCGAGCTGTCGGTCGGGCTCTTCGATGAGGCCCTCACGCACCTTCGCGCGGCCGTCGCAGCCGTCGACGCGGCTGACGTGGCCGTGCGCAAGCTGCTGGCTGACACTCTGTTCCAGCACGCCAAGTTTCTCTGCGGGCAGGGCCTCTACGGCCGCGCGGCTGCCCATCTGCACGAGGCCTCGGAACTGCTACACGCGTGCACGGCGGCTACCAGCGCGCCTGCGCTTTGGAAGCTTCTCGGCGACGTGCACTGCTTCGCTTTTTACCTTGCGCCAGGCGACTTTGCGTCGTGGGTCGATTTCATCAGCCGTGGCTCACAAGCGTACTCTACCGTGGCTAAACTCGAGCCGGAGACGCCGCAGGCCTGGTACGACGTGGGCGTCGGTCTCTGGTACGAGGCCATGGCGTGTGGCTCCGTTGAGGGTGTCGCCATGGGCCAGCGGGCGCTCGAGCACGCCCCGGCCTTTCCATCTGCAGTGGCGGCGCTCGTGCAGCGGGCGCGGGAGGCCTTTGGTCGATGCCTCGCCTTAGACCCGCTGGACGCGATGGCCTGGAATGCCTTTGGCGCCGTGCAGGGCCACGTGGTGCTCAAGCACTTTGGCTTTGTGCGCGCGATCCAGCTCTCCAACGTCGACTGCGCATGGGCCAACCTCGGCATGCTGTACGCGCACGCGGCGCTGCCGGCGACGGCGCAGAAGGCGTTTCTGAGTCTCCAGGGCGTGAACCCGAACAACCCGGCTATGTGGACGGGGTACGGGCTTCTGGAGCTGCGCAAAGACAACCCGCACCAGGCCCACGCCGCGTACGTGTGTGCGCTGCAGATGCGCCTTGACCTGGACGTGCTTTACGGCGTGGCCTCCACGGCACTGCGCTTCCCCGCGAGCGTTAAGCCCAAGGACGTACTTGAAACTGAGCACGTTCACTTTGCCTTGTGCAAGTACCTCGAGCGGGATCCGTTCAACACTGCCGCACACAACGCACAGGGTGTCGCGCTTATGGAACTCGGGCTCCACGATCTTGCGGCCGCCGCCTTCGCACGCGCGGACCCCGCCAACGAAAATGTCCGCGTCAATGTCGTGCGCAACTTCGTGGCCGCCGGTGACTGGGAGCGCGCGCTTGCAGCATGGAATGAGCTCATGGTGCGCGACGCCACCCACGGGCTCCTTGCTGCCCAGGTATACCCGAAACAGGGCTCTTGCCAATAGGCTCAGCGACACGTAGATCTACTCGGGGCTCGGGCGCTTCGAAGACGCCGCACGCCGGCTCGAGGCACTGCCAAAGTTTGCAAACACCACCACTTCGCTGTTCGTAGACTTGGCGCGGTGTGAAGTAGAGTTTCAGGCCCGTCAGAAGCTGTCGCCCGTGAGCGAAGCGGTCCTTGCGCAGGCCATGGCCGACTTCCCGCGCCACGAAGTTGTTGCGGTGACGTTGGCGCGCATCGAGCGCGACTGGCTTGGCTACTGGCAGGCCGGGGAGGACGCGCCGACTGTGCCCACGAGCTTGAAGTCGCACCGCGACCTTGCGCCCGCATGGCTGCACGCGGCGGTGACAGGGGACCACATTGCTGAGACCACCATCATTGCGCTGGCGAAGCTGCGGCAGGGGGTCTCGGACGTCGATCGGCCGGCCGCCCACCCCATTGCCCGCCAAGTGCTCGCGGTGCTCGACACGTTCACGACGTGGTCCCCGCCGCACGCAAACGCGCTCAAGTGGCTCCACGAAGCCCCGACCAACCCGCGCGCGCGGCTGGCTGTCGTGTTGCACCTGTTCAAACGCTACGCAGCGGCGCCCGACGTGGCCGTGCTCGCTGTTCTCGGCCGGTCCCTGCAGCAGGCTACCGCCCAGGACGGTCAGGACGACGGCATGCGCTGGCAGTTGCACGTTCTTCGCAGCGGCTACTACATGTGGACGCGCGAGGAAGAGACCGCCAAGCAGCACGCGGCGTTAGCGCTCGCGCTCGTACCGGCAATTGCAGCCACAGAGACCCGAGACCTCTTCGCGGCCCGCTCGCTCGTGTTTACGGACGCGGCCGGGGCGCTTGACAAGTACCACGCGTGCCTGCGGCAGACGGCAGACAACGCCGAGGTGCTCGCAGAGATGGCAGCCATTGTGGGTGCGCTTGGGTGGCCCAAGGCTGCCGTGCGTCTCTGGAAAGCGCTGCATCAGCTTGACGACAAGTGGAAGTTCATGAACATCGTACAGCGGTACGTGGCAAGCGTCGGTGTTGAGGCGCCCAAGGTGCTTAACAAGTACCTCAAGGAGATCCAATCCTTTGTCAAAGATGACGCCGACAACACTGCCCGCAAGAATCTTGTCGCGGCACTCACTGCGTTGACAGCGTAAACCCCGAAACCAAGACTACAGTTTTGACTTTTCCGTCTAATGTTACAACAGTCGGGCAGCACCATCCAGCGACCACGTCCGGAGTTGAGTCAGCGATTCATGCACTCAAAGAGCTCGCCTATCAGCAGCGCTGTCATGCGTCGGCCTTACGGTAGGGCACACAGCAGGCGACGACACCGTAAACTACATGG